>KL282761.1:390-11139 GCA_000699545.1 Podiceps cristatus | reverse complement strand
TATCCTTCTGTCTCGCTAGCACTTCTTTTCCCTGACGTCTTTAAAAGCCCTTTGTGTTCCCCAGAACATTTTATCAGCTCTAACTTATTCCACCCGTCAGCTGCCATCCCAGCGGCTTCACCCACCTCATGTCCCAGGTTTTGGGGCTTGCCCCGCTGACCGTGTTTATTCTGGGGTTTCTCAGCCCCAAACCCCCAAGGCTGCGGTATTTGGCAGTGGGATTTCTTCCTCTGGGCGTGGGCATTAGGGATGGAGGCGATGCTCCCTTCGGCAGTCGTGCATCTTGCATCTCCTCCCGGTCTCCGCTGGCCACGGGGCTGATCGGGGCTGATCCCGGCCCGAGGCAGATGTCCCCTCCAGCCCCAGCAACCGCTGCCCCTTCCCACTTGTCTTCTTACTTCTGTAAATCGCTCCACTCCAGCAGTTCCTCTCGGCCACCAGCTCTGAGGTCAGTAGCACACTGTGCAAAAACCAGTATTTACATCAGTGGCTTTTGGGTTCGTTCAGTGTCGTGCTCTTACCTGGGTGCTCCCTGAACCCCCCCATCCCCTTCATCTTCCTGTGCCGCTTCCACTGCCCATCTCTGCTTTCCCTTTCCTCTTGCTGCATCATATTTTTCCAGGCTGGGGGACTGGAACTAAACAAGTATTCCCTTGATTTATTCATACATTCATTCTTTAAGGCCAGGAGAAACTATTAGCTCACTTAGCCCGACCTCCTGCATATTACAGGCCATTAAACTTCTTCCAGTTATCCCCGTACCGAGCTCTGTAATTTGTTTGGCTGAAGCGTATCTTTTTGGAAAGGCCCCCAGTCTTGATGCGAAGACAGGTTTATATAATAGTATTTTCTCTCCCACCCTTTATATATTCTGTAATGTTTTATTTGGGTTTTGAATGCTGCTGCACAATGCCTAGATGAGTTTGGGGGAATATCTGCAGTGATGCTCAGGCATTTTTCTTTTCACCTCAGCTGCATTTGGAGCATTTGTTGTGCACGAATAGCCCAAGACATCCCCATGCCAGGCACTGGTTAAGCAGCTCTCTCCTCCGCACCAGGACCCGGTTGGGGTCCCTCTCGTGCCCCACGCCATGTTCGCTGCCCTCCGTTAACCCACCCCAAATAGTTTTGCAGGTTTTCATCACTTTACCGCTGACTTCCCCAGCCCTGGTAGAGAGGGAGACGAGCCTGGTTCTGGCAGAGATCCCTGGGCACCCCATGGTTTAATGTTTTCTTTCTCTTTCCTCTTTGAAAACCAGTCTTTTTTTGGTCTTTTTTTTTTTTTTTTCCCCCTGTGTTTTGTCTTCTGTGGCTTATGTTCCTTGACATGTCGGCTGGTTTTGATCTTTTTCTCTTTCTGCATTACAAAATTGTCAGCTGTGTAACCTAGAAACCGAGCTGGCTGAATGATATGTTTGCAAATAATATTTGTTAGAAGTTTATCTCTCTAGTTTGTGAATCATGCCTGCCCGAAACCTGGTTTCGGGGGCTGTGCTCATCAGGAGCAGCGGGTGCCCTGCAAGACGCCACTGGCCAGCTGGGGAAACCAGGCTTCACTCCCAGCTCCTGCACCAATGTCCTCCGGGACTTGATGCAAGTTATGCCATCTTCCTCCTCCACGGCACCCCTGCCTTTCTGAGCCACAGATACGACCCTCTCCCCTTTTTTCTTGGGGTTTAAGCAGGAGAGCCCCCACATCTGGAGCCCAGAGGTGCAAATTCATGCAGGCACCATCCTTCTGCAGCTTATTAATGACCATCCCTCCCGATCCCTCCGCGGTATCGGCTGCTTACGGCAAGTGCCAGCAGAGCCCCTGTCTTAAAATGACGCTGGAGAGCTTGGCACAGGCCAGGCACCTTCCTCACTCCCACTGCTGCTGCCTGGGGGGGCAGACACTGCCTGTTGCTTCTCCTTTGGGTTTTCTTTCTGTATTTTGGCTTTTCCCTTGGATCCCTTTGCTGCCAGCTCTGCTGTTGCAAGGTTGATGTGTGCTCTGCAACCCTCCCCGTGCTTCCAGGCAGCTCCCATCCATCTCCTCCCCCCTCGTGGCAGCGTCTTGTTGCGAAGCCGCTTCTGCCCCAGCCATCCCTCTTCACTCCCCTCATCCGCAGAGGCAGCGGAGTTCTGTAGGCAGGCCAATCTCCTCCGCCACCCTCAGCCTCTGCCTTGTGCTAGGGACGTGTCCCAGGTGTCTCTGCCAAAGCCGGAGTACCTCCATGTCCATCCTCATTTAATGTAAACACCGACAAATTCTCCCGGCCACGGTGTTCATCCATCTCGTAAGCTGTCCAATTCGTGCAGCCACCTCACAACTCTCCCCGGCTGTGCAGTTAATGTGTCCCTGGGTTGGCTGAGCGTCAGAGCTGGCTGGTTTTATTTATTTTGCTTGCAGCTGGCCCTGGTTTTCCAAGCAGGCATCCACCTGCGCCCCACTGTCTGCTCCTTCCCAGTGGCTCAAGCCTCTCTGGTTAGGTCACGAGTTTCTAATTGCAAATAACATTTCCATGCCTTTCTTGGGATATAATAGTGAGGACACGTTACGGGCAATGCCAAGCAGTGTCTTGGTAGAGATGATGCCCGTTCTCAGCCCCAACCTGGGTAAACCATCAATATGCAAACCCCCGGGTCCCCTTCTCTGTGCTCCCTCATGTCTACCCGCCTGGAGCCTTGCGACCCAAAGCCATCCTCCCCGGTGTGCCTCGGGGACACAGTTGGGCATTCAGTCCCTCTACCCCTCCCTGGGGAACAGGGAGTAGCTGGGGCTGTCCGCTCCACTCCGGAATAGCTCTGCCCCTCTTTGCATCAGCCCCACTTGGCTCCGTGGGTAACACTCGCATCTCAGTCGACACTTCGTACTTCAAGTGCTCACCCTTCACTTGTTGGAGCCTGTTAATCTTGGCAATTAGCTCTTGCTCTGATGCAATTTTCATGCACACTCTCCCTCTCCCAAATCCCTCTAAGACCCCCTCAGAGCATGTTCCTGCGCTGCTGCAGCTGCCTGTTTGGCTCTGCACCATCCCTCCCCAGCAGAGCCCGAGCACCACGGGGAAGCCAGGCCTTTATTTAGGTGTTATGTGCACTTAGACGCCTGCTCCCTGACATCGCGTTCTGCAAATCTGACAAGAGCAGTATGTCGCCCTTCTACCTCTGCCCTCCCATCCTGCTGGGAAGATGGGAGAGCCGAACGTCTCCTTTATGTCTGCAAAGCCCGAAGGCCTGATAAAGATTCAGGGTGAGCTATCACTGGAATGAGGAGCAGGGAGAAATCCAAGCTCCATAATTAGGTGCTTTGGGGAGTGTATCAAAATGCAGCTGACTATAGATTTCTGTATGGTACGTGCTCCTCTGCATTGACTTTCCTGCTCCCTCTTCCACTAATGCACCGGGAGGTGCTGGGAAGCCCCTTGCCCAGGCCCCTGGAGATGGAGCTCAGTGTGATCCGGTAAAAGAGCTGAGCAAGAAGTTGAAGGTGAAGGGCTGGTGGGATGCAGCTCAGAGCCTGGAGCGAGGAAACTTCAGCTGCTTGCTTCCTGGCATGCTCAGGGCTGTGTGGCTTTGGACCCCCTCTATAAATAACCGGGGATCATGGAAGGACTGCTTGGTGCCACCATTGATGTCTGTTCCTGGCAAGAATAGCCCACAGGACCTAGATAATGGCTTAGGTTAAAAATATGTAATTGCTTAAACTGGTCAAAAATTACAGTGTTTTCCCTCTCAAATCAAGACAAAGTTGAAATATCAAAAATGTTCACAGAATGGGAACAAAAAAAAAAAGATTAAGAAATGTCAGACTTCACCACCAACATTTTTGATGGAAATACTTTGACATTTGCAAACTCAAATGTTTAGTTTGTCAAACCAGATGGAAATGTCACACCGAGCCAAGTTGAAATGTTAATCTGTCTGCTCCCGGGAGGCTGCGGTCTCCCATGGGCCCCCCTTCCCCAAGCCCCCCCCGGGGTCCGGCAGGAGTGAGGCTGGGGTACGTCCCTCTGTATTTAAAGGTCCAATGTGTCTGGGCAGGCAATAACGGCCAAAATCCCCGTGGAGGAAGGCTGCTCATGGGAACGGGAAGGGAAAGGCGGATTTGGTATTAGGATGCTAATCCGAGAGACAAGAAACCATGTCCCCCCGCCTGCTTCGTTACAGATTTCAGTACGGATTTGGGTGAGACAGCCCCACTGTGTTGTGGTCCTCCCCCCTGCAAACAGGAGTAATAACTCTTCCCCGCTTCAGCTGGAGGTTGCAGGCTTAAATCCATTAATGTTTGTGAAGTGCTCGGATATCGGAGTAATGGGGATCCTGTAAGCGCTGGAGAGAGCCGCGCCGGCCGTTTGGAGATGGCATTACATGATGCGCGGCGGAGGGCTGCCTGCAAACCCAGCAGCAGTAAATCCTCACTGGGGGAATAGCATTTGAAGTGCAAAAGTGAAACGTGAAGTGAAAGCATACGGTGGGTGTATGGGGGACTTCGGAGCATGACTGGACTCAGCCCAGTGCCGGGCAGCTCTGGACTGGGATTGCCTGGGAAAGGGAGGTGCGGCTGCCCTGGCCCGCAGCAGCCCGTGGCCATCGGGGTGCCAGTGTGCCCCAGCAGTGGGTGGGTGTAGACCCGTAGACCCGGTGGGAGCCAGGGTTTGCCCATCTCACTTGCCATCCTTGCGTATTGGTTTGGTGTGGTTTGTTTTTTTTTAACCTTCTCTTATGCTGGCTGCTGGAAGAGTTTGAGGAGAAAAGGCAAAAAGATGTGCTTGAATTAAGAAGCCCTTCTTGGTGAAGCAGTTCACAGGAGTAATTTTGTTATTGTCTGGCAAAAATTGCCTGTATTTTTTTATCTGCCCTCACGCTAGTGTGCTGGACCAAAGCCTGTAGGTGAGCCGTGATTCACTGTGACAAACCTCTCCTCCTCTGTTGCTTTGTGGACCAAAACTACATGGGCAACCAGCAAAGCTGTTGCCTCTCTCCTGCCCATAAACAGACATACCTCGGGCACCCGTTTCCATTAGTTGCCTTTCTACTGACAAGTTTTCTTGCTTATAATTATCCTTTGAACCTTTGAACTATTTAAGCCTCCAGTTGCAGTCTTGGGCTGCGAGAGCTGTGGAGCGAAGGCAGCCAGCGAAGGCAGCCTTGGTCCCCGCTGTAGGGTGGGTTGTCTCGTGGTGGTTATTAATGCCTCTGCTTTGCTTACCCAAGTCCTTAGGAAGTTCAATACGTTTTCAGACCTGTCCTTACACTATTGTTGGGAAAGATTCATTAGGACTTTGGCTGGAAATTATAGTGACAGATAGAGCTGGGTAATTTATGGCTTTTCTTGAGGGTTGTGCGATTATTCAATAAGTGTCTTTCCTTCCTTCACCTTCCTCCAGCCACTTGTTGGAAATAAATATTGAATTTATTTGCGGAAAAGTAGCCATTGACAAAACTGTGAATGGCCAGGAAAAACCCAGCAGGGATCTTCGGGCATCTTTGCTTGCTTTCCTCTGTGGAGACAAGCGCTCTCTTCCCCAAGCCCACTCCTCGCTGTGTGTGCATTCTTTCCTCGGCACCGTTTCCACTAGGTCTTCCCCATCTGCCCCTCACGAGGTCCCTGCTCACCCCAGGCTTCCCAGCAGTGTTTGGTTTGGTGCATTTGAATCAACTTTTTGAGCATAAAAACAGGAGGGGAACCAACTTTTTAAAAGGGTAGATAATGACAGGACAAGGGGGAATGGATTAAAGCTGAAGGAGGGAAGGTTTAAATTAGATATTAGGGGGAAGTTTTTTACGGAGAGAGTGGTGAGGGGCTGGAACAGGCTGCCCAGAGAGGTGGTGGATGCCCCATGGCTGGAGGTGTTCAAGGCCAGGTTGGACGGGGCCCTGGGCAACCTCGTGTAGGTCCAGGCCTGGAGGTTGGTGGCCCTGCCTGTGGCAGGGGGGTTGGAACTCTGTGATCCTTGGGGTCCCTTCCAGCCCAGACCTTTCTATGATTCTATGATTCATTTACAGCTGTCCCCCATAGCCTGCGATGGGGAACTCCCCGGCTTTCAAAGCAAAGCCCTGACTGAAGCCTGGCATCTCTCAAGTGTCAAAGCCGCACCAAAGGAGCCCCCGCCGGGGTCCCGTGTTGGGACCCTGCTGGCGTCTGTCCCCCTGGGTCACCCCTGCTCAGCCACACACCGGCACCTCCCAGCAACCGCCTCTCAATGCCTGCATCTCTTTCAAAGGCACTATAGGTGTTTATCGCTTTCAAGCACCTGCTGATGGGACCTGTTTATGCTGATGAAGTCCAGCCCCAGCTCCCCTCCACTGGTTTCGGCAGCACCAGGGCACTGGGGCCACCCCCAGCTGAGCAAACAAGCAGTGAACCCTCCATCAGCCCGCAGCTCACCCTGTCTCAGGAGGGAGATGGCATCAGGGTCAGGCATGGCATGAACCTCGCCAGACCGGCTGAGCCCGGCGGATCTGGGCTCTGTGTGCGACTTCCCTCCTTCCTGGCGTGCTTCAGAGCCGCAGTCCTCTGGGACGGGATAGCCCTGTTTTAGGCAGCACGGGGCGGGGGGGGGATTCGCCTTACCTCACTGTTGGGACGTTATTTGGCTGAATAAATGCCTGGCTGGTCTCACCAGGCTCTTCCTCTGGGTGATGGGGAGGGTCCATCCAAGGGCAATCCCAGCCCCCAGTTCCTGCTGGAAGAGATGCTTGGTTTCCCCCGACCAAAGAATATCCATGGGGACCTTCTCCATCTGCACCGTTCCTGGTGCCTAATGATGGGCAGGGTCTCCCCATGCCTGTGCAGCCCCTGGGCTCCTGCTAGGGGAAAGTGGGCCTTAAAAGTGGTGTTATCTGAGGTGAAGCCACCAGGACGGAGCACAACATCCTTGGTGAGGGGGTGCTATCAATGGAGGTATTGGCATCAGAGCATTTCCCCTGTTATCTCTGCCGGTTCTTTTGCATTTTAACATTTTGTTTGAATTAGTGGGGCCTGTTCCTCACAGCGTGCATGACTACGCATTTGTCTACTTTGGATTTCATCTGCCATTGACTGGCCCATCCATCAAGCTCTCTTCGGGCCTTTTGAAGTTCCCTGTAGTCTTCTCTTGTTCTGAATGCTCTGTACAATTTGGGTCCTCTGCCAGATTTTTCTCATGACTTTTTTTCATTCTCCTTTTCCAGATCATTAAGGCATCTCTTTAACCACCAGTATTAACATGAAAACTTGGGGAGCCTCCCCATGAGTGCTGTAGCCTTCTGGAAGGTAGCCCTCCTTAATATACACTGTTCTGTCTCTTTGTTTCCAGCCATTGGAGTTACTTTTTCCATTTGCTTTGCAAGCATTTAATTCCCTTAATAGCCTCTCATAAGGGACCTTGTCAAAGAGCTTTGAAACCCCAAATACATTATGTCAAGTAGTTCTCCTTACTTCGCCCTCCTGACGATGGGAGAAAGCATTCTAGCAGATTAGAGGCATGAACTTCCTTTCAGGAAGCCGGGACAGCTTGCCCCCCTCTTACTTAGTTAATTTACTGGTTTTAAAATTCACCTTCTTATGAGCACCTTCATCTCTAACCACTGATTCAGTTCTCGCAGCCTTAAAAAGAGACGCGTCTCTACGCCTGCCAGAGAGCAGGCTATTTCCCTTGCCTGCTCTTTTGTTAGCAGCCAGGTCACTCGGCAAGTGAGAGCCGTCAGAGCCTTTGGGTGTTTCCCTTTCAACTCCAGAAGCTTTGTGCTGGACGAACTCATACAATCTCTGCTCCTTTGGCATCGCTCTTTGTAGAAATACTTCATTGTTATCACCTGAAAATAATAGGCATCTCTCTGCTGTCCCTGCTAGGCACCAGCTGGTTCAAAAGGAACCCTCCTCGGCTCTTCTGCAACGCCTTTGCCTGCCCCGGCTCTTCCCATCACACCCCGGCGATGCCGGCAAGGCAAGGCCGGCAAGTCGAGTCACGCACCGGTGCCGAAGGAGGAGGATGGGGCTGATAAGATCCCGGCCGAAAGCCGGGCTGTCTCTGCGTTAAAGGTACGGGGTAGAAGGGGTAGAAACCTGTTTCACCTGCTGCCGGGTGATTCATGCCGCTTCGCTCCCGTGAATCATCCTGGCCGTTGTGTAAGGTTTACGCCTCTCGCGCGGCAGGGCTGTATTTCTGCGGCTTTTATAAAGTTCTGCACAATTTATACGTGCTGCTTCTGCTTTAAAACATTTACGCTCTTTATTCGAGGCTCTGGGATTTACACTCCCTTTACCTGGGACCCTGGGAATGGCATCGCTGGCGGGATGATCCCTGGGCCAAGATACTATTTATTGTTATCAGAAACGATCCTGCCTTGCAGTGATTTCTGACCACAGGAAAGGAAAACCGCTGTTTTTCTCTCCAACACCAATACCCATGAATCTTTAAACAGGAGGAAATATTTCCCCAAATGGTGCGCATTGCTGAAGACATTTAACTCTAAGAATATGTGACAGCTCATCGGATGAGGAAGCAAGATGGTTTTGGGGCGGTGGAGGGAATGCTGAGCGCCTTTGCCAGGAGCAGCCCCTCCGCCGGGAGCTCCCGCAGCAGCCCTGGGCAGCTGCCAGGCAGGAAAACCAACTACCCTTAATAACGGGGTAACCCCCCTCCTGCTGGGGTACCCCCTGCCCGAGCAGCTGGGGGAATTCCCCGGCACAGCCCCCGGCCCTGGCCGGGGCTTGAGGTTTTGTGTTTTTAAACAGTGTGTGGCGACTTTTGCCTAAGCTTCTCCAGACAAACCTTTTGTGCCAAATTACCTGTCTAGCTGGGCTCTTATCTCGGTGTTTATCACCGCCGCCTCTCCCTGTCAGCACTGTTTATAGGCAGGGGAACCGAAACCCTATGCTAAGAAATTTCTTCCTCCTCCTCTTTTCTTTCAAATCTGCATCTGTTCCAGACTCCCTTTCATTAGAGACCACATGAAAGCCAAAATAATCCCAGGCTATCAGGCACAGAAACCTTTGCAAGGTAAACTCCTCTCTGCAGGTAAATAAGGCACACCCTGACCAGAGCTCTGCCCTGGCACCCAGGAAGGCCCCGTCCGGCCCATGTCACCTGCGTCCCTGTTCCTGGGTACCTGCGAGGCCTCCAGCACCCACCGGGGTGTTTGCAGAGCCACGGTGAAAATATGGAGTGCAAAGTAATGTCAGACCCCAAGGATGTCTTCCTTCACCCATATCCCAGTTGGTGCGGTGGTGGTGCACGGCGAGAGCCCTGGGGGGAAGCCTGGGTGGGGTGGATGCACTCGGTGCCTTTTTTTACCTGTTGTAAAAATATTTGTAGAGTTGCAGCAGGCTGTAAAGAGTGATTTGGGGGAGGGAGGAGCGGGGCTGATAGCGATTAGGCAGGAAATGGCTCAACGTGGATGGCATCCATATGGGAGAGCTGATAGATTTGGCGTCTCGAAGGCATCGCTTGATGGATTCACTGATAACCTGGCAGCAAAACAGACCTGGGCTCTCTGATTCCCTGCCAGCAGCGGAGCCGCAGCCTGCTCGGTCGGCCTTCATTAACACCTTTCTGCCATGGGAACCTGCCGCCCTGCCCTGGGGACTGGTGGCCCCGTGGTCCCCCCAGGAGCCTCGCGGGGCTCAGCCGGCCGGTCCCTGTGGTGCTGCCGGCCAGGGATGCTGCTCTGGCTCCTTCCCTTTGAAGGCTCAGCGTGAAATCTGGTCAGAGTTTAGGGAGGCAGGAGGGCAGCGTGCAGAGCAGCCCATGTCCTTGGGATGAAAAAGCTGCTTTTTGCAGCTCTGGAAAGAATCAGCGGGTTTCCACGCTGGGCTCCCGCCTTGCATTGGAGACAGATGGAGAGCGCGAAACGTGGGGAAGGCGGCCGGCTGCTCCCGCCGTGCCGGGGGCTGGCTCGCTGTGGGCATGAGTCCCACTCCGTGTCTTTCTCCGAGTGGTTTAATTTCATGACCCGCCTTTTGTGCACCTCGGTGACGTCCAAAGCCTGCATGGAGGTGGTGGAAAGCCGATGGCCCAGACATGCCAGGGGAAGACCTTGGGGTGGGTGGGAGTCCAGCGAGGCTTCCGCGGTGCCTCTCCCTCCTGGAAGCTGGCAGTGAAAACACAGGGAATGCAGAGAAAAAATCAAAACGTAGCAGGGTGCTTCCACTTGATGGAAATGAAGCAAGATGGGGAATACAGTTGTGTCGCAGAGGGCAGTGGTCCCTTGCAAAATTAATCGGCAGAGGCTTGGTAGGCAGCAACCACCCTGTTTGCTGGCTGGTTCTTAGTGCTGCTTAGGGTCTACAGCCCCTCCGCCACCCCTTGTCTTTGCTGGTAAAACACAAAGCATGAGGCTGAGCCCTGGTACGGCTAGGCAGGATCCCCCCTGCATGGCTGACTCTGTAATATTTTAGGGGAAAACCCCTGTCAGTCCAAGCTCTGCTTCCCTCCACACTCCCAACGAGGTCCTGGGCAGCAGAGGGTCTTGGCACCCACCTCTTCGGGCTCCCCTGCGCAATGCTCCCGCTGTGCTCCCCGTCCCATGCCTCCATCCTCGCTGCTGCTGCCCGGCAGCACCCAGCACCCGCAGGGCTCTCCCGGTGCGGCGCGATGTGGCTCTGCCTGTGCTGGCGACAAGCGCGTGCTCGGAGCAAGCCAAGCTCTGTGGCAGGAGCTACCTAACGACTGCTCTGAAGCTGCAGGGGTTACAGCAAATTCGATGGCTAAAATACAGCCCCCGAAAGCCCCAGCAGCCTCCCCACTCGCTGGCTGCATTAGTCGCAGGGAGACGCGATTTGTT
>JMFS01110882.1:0-16983 GCA_000699545.1 Podiceps cristatus | reverse complement strand
GTTACCGTTTGGGGTTAAACCACAACAAATGGTCTTTTCACTAGTGCACAGGCAGGGAGGTACTTAAGGAGCTGCTATTTTCTTAATGTACTTTCCACAGATCTGTATAGCCTTTAAAATTATTCTATGCATAAAACTTGGACACAGTAAACAGCTGGAAACACAGAGGTAACTTTATCCAGAAGGCTTCTACCATTATTCAAGGCCATGCACCTACAGCATGATGGTTCATATACCAATAACTTTTGGTTCCTGTTCATGTCCCATAGGGGTCTCAATATCCACTATGCAAGCACAGACCAACATCATGGGTTCAATCTCATTTCAGTGCCTGACCCAAAAGGAGAGCAAAATGAGTTTTGGACACATTTAAACCTTCAACCTTTTCAAAAGCCAGGAAACCTTTTGTCAAGTGACCAAAGCACCCTTGAATCTGGGCAGGGAACAAAGCAAATCTGCCGTCTGAAGACCATGCTTGTGGGCTAACTCTTGAAATGGGCTCAGAGGGCAGAGGGATGTGCTGAGCAAATATTTAGATTATTCTAAATGGAATATGGAGATACAATGGTGCCTTAATTGAAACTGTGTACTGTTTTTTAGAAAACAAATCTGTACTTTTTTCTGAAATGCACATCAGGTCTATTCCTCAGTTGCAGTAAACCAACACAGACACTAGAAAAAAAGCCAAATGAAGTTGTACGGAAGGTTTGAAACAGGAAGATGCACCTTCTCCTAGCTGTTTGCAAATTCAGTGGATTGAACAAAAAAATGTCTGCATGTATTTACTGTAATTTTACAACCAAATATAGCAGTTGAATGTGCAAATGCCCCATTTGACATGTAAGTTTGTGTGAACAGTTTTAGCTGAGCTCATCCTGAGCACAAATTGTGCTTTTTCTGTACACTCTTCAGATCATCTAGTAGACGGCAGTCACATATCTTTCATTTGCTGTGGCAGGGAACATTGCTTCACTTGCCAGCTTCAGAGAACACAGGTAATCTTTTTTTTTTTTTTTTTTTAATGAACTATTTTGTTTTTTCTTGGAAAGGCTATCCAAGGTTCAGATATAATCAGTCACTCCTTAATTGATCTCAAATGTAACATGAATCGAACCACTGAACTGTACTGCACCCACTACAGATTTTCTTTATAGTCCTATATTTTTGTCATCACTAAGGCTGTGGGATACAGTACTGATGTGATACTGCACTCCTGTCATAGTCGTGTGCATTGAAATCAAACACATTGTGCCTGTCCTGCAAAGTGAAAGATCTTATTTCCTTTGGAGACAGTGACATCTGGAAACCCTGCCTCTCACATTACTGTGAGAGGGATCTCATCCGGGGAGAGCTGAGAAGCTGCAAGTAACATTTCTGCATATCGTCATTCTCCCAGCAGGGGAGTCCTCTCAAAGTCAAACAATCCGCTTTACAGATTCGGACATGTTTAATGAGAAGTAAAATAAATGCTATGTTGCAGATGTGCAGGTCCATAAGCATTATTTTATTTCATGGTAAGCACATCCCTCTCATTCATTTAATTAGATTTGCCACGATGACATGGTAAACTGGGAGAGGAAATGGAATCAGGAGCAATCAGAAAAATATAACAGGTAAGGGAAGAGGGCAAGGAAATAATACACAATGTACGAGGACTCTGTGTTCCTCTGGAAACCTCTGAACCAACCTCAGATAATTTTCTTTGCGAGGTTTGAGTGGTAGAGATTTTCTTTTGACAAATCAGGTGCAAAGCAACTTGGCAACTGCAAGTAACAATTCAAGGAGTGAACAAAAGAACAAAGACTGAGTCATTACAGTCATCACTCATGCAGAGAGAGAGGAGAAAGTGAAGGGAGTTTTATTGCCCTCATGTACAGTATCAATCATTGCATGTCAGTAAAGACTGCTTTTTGTGCCAAATCCAAAAAGCTAGTCAATGAAAAAAATCTGCTTGCACTATGCACTTTCTGCTTCCTCAGCCAAAATGGCTGCACCACTGGTAGTAGAACTCCTGTCTACTATGGAGAATGCTTCACATCTTTAATTCCTCTAGCAGCCTATTTTTTTTTTTTTCAAATATACATGGATTTTGCTGCAAAGTTGTCAAGATTTTGTCCAAGATATCTGACACAAGCCAACCAACATTTGACTAGCTAAGCCTACTCCCCATTCAACTTATTCTTCACCACTTTCTTGGACTGGGGAAATAGTTCTAATGGAGTATGTAAAAAAGTAGTTTAACGTTTCTTGTCTAAAATATTCCAGAAGGCTTTTTACAAACCATGACAGAGAAAGGAAATAGCTGATGGAGATATTTTTCACAGTTGGCTAACCACAATATATAAACATACAGTTATGATAAATATTGATACAATTTTTTTCCTAATTAAAATATGCATTACATAACCCCCAGGGGACTGCTGTATTCTCATCATTTGCAGACTTTTAACTTTCGCTTGTTTGTAGTTTTTAAACTAAATGGACTTGAAAGAGACATGAGAGTTTGAATATGAATTTTCTTCAGTGACTGTGTGACTGGTTAGAACTCAGAAGCAAACTACATGCTTTCTTGAAATGCCTTAGAATATCAAACTTCCTCCAAGAGCAAAAAATCTTGGAGCACATACAGTGTTAATTTTTCACAGTTTTAACTACATTTTCATGAAATTTCTCTGAACTTTGTTAATACAGAGCTTAGGAGAACACAAAAACTAGTACTCAGTGTAATACAAACTTCACCTGCTGAAAAAAAAAAAAAAAAAAGAAATGCAATTAAGCTACCTGCCCTCTTCTGCCTCTGGAGCACCCTCTTGCACTGTCCACCTTCTTTGTCACTGCTCTTGAGCCCCCTGTGCTGTCCTTATACTGATGTCCCCTATACATTAACTCTGTCCTAAGAAAGCGTCTGAGAAGCATCTGGAAGCGTTACGAAGAGCTCATTCTACAGGATCTGTATGAGGGATCCCTTACCTACACAGCTTGGTGACTTGCTGTGCTTTGTTTATACTCAGCAATGTCAGTCAGGAAGTATGCCAGCATAATCCCAGCTACTACATCAGCGTTGATTTCCTTGGAAAGTATTTCTAAAATAAAACTGGAATCTGTATATAGATTCTCAAGCACCTTGAAACAGTCTTTTGCATCCTAAAATATTTATTTCCAGGGCTATAGCTGAACTATGAGATCTTTGTATGCTCCAGGCTTTCAGATCTGGGTGCACATATAATTCAACACAGCATCAGGTTGAGGTCCTTGCAAATTCTAGGCCCTTCCTTATGACCTCCTGTATTCTCAGTTTCTCATTTCCTTGGAAGAGAAATCTAGCTTGCAGGCCAGAAAGAAGGCATAACACATTTCAGTCATCACCCAGTTCGGATGACCCATGGCTGAGGACACTGACGTACACACTTTCTGTGCAGTTGTACATGCCCACGTGAAACTTCCCAGAGGACCCCCATTAGGCAGGAAGCGGGAAAAGCACAGGTTCTCCAGAGGCCCCAGACATGAAGCTTAGCTTACCAACACTGGGAGCAGCATGTCTCTTTGAGCCTCCCAGGTACCGAGTCAGTGCACATGTGGAGCTCCTTTGCTCCTCAACAGACACTAAGCCTCGATATTCATGTGATGCTTCTTTTGACTCATTTTCCTGGCTGTCTTTGAGCCTCTAACTTAGACCTTGAGAAATTTTGCATGTGGACCCCTTCCCACTACCTGTTTACCTTCTAGGCCACGGCTGTTATGTGCTTGAGACATATACAAAAGGTCTTCATTCATTTTGAGAACAGCTGAGCAAAGGTTTGAGCCTTAGTTGTAAATATAAAACAAAGGATCAAGTGACTTTGCATGCTGCACCATGGGTACAGGAGGGGGGCACTTTGGAATCGATTGTTTAAATAACCTTGAACCTGGGACTATAACCCTGCCTTGCAGCCTCAGGAGACCAACTATTTTCCAAACAGTCGGGGTTATATGTGAATTTCAGAGTACTTGGAATAGTCATCTTTGAAACAGTAAGCCACTGTCAATCCCAACTATAACTCAGTCTTTATTCTGGCACTGTTCCTGTTTAATTCAGTGACGTTTTTGAGTAAAGAATGATTAAAAACTGAGTATGGACATCAGAACTTGTTCCATATACTATAATGCTGAGACACTGCACACTGCCATGTCATCTCCAGAAATGCATGTTTTCCTGGCAAGACTTTGCAGTTTGATGTATAGTTTAGTGACCTCTTCACACTCCCTTCCAAATGCAGCTGTAATGAGGAGTTACTTATGGCCATCCGTTTAAGTTGAGGAGTTCTTTTCATGCCTGTCTCTAGGACACAATTTAGCGGGTGTCATTTGAGATTCCTCAAGTTTCATGGGTGAAAGAACTAACAAAAAAAATTTCATATGTTTGTGGTGGAAGAAGCATCAGGCATTTTCCTAATATATTTTATTCTTAGCTGAGTATTGTTACATAAATTGAATACCTAGAACTGACATGAAAATATGTCAGACATGGAAAATTTTCTTTAATAAAATAAAGGATCAGCTACCCTTTATGAAAAGTTTTTTTTCTTTATTATGCATGCCATTTTTCTGAAAGATCTAAGTTTTCCTGCACAACTCCTTTCTACTTCCAGAAGTTTATAGAATGAGCATCACATTTTATCTTCATGTTGCCTGCTTGTAACATGAACTGTATATTTACTGAGGGTTTTTTCCATGTTTTAAGCTTCAAAATTTAGTTTTTAATCAGTACAGAATTAAAGGACATTTTTTTTGTTGTTGTTGTTCAACCATACTTCAACCCTTTGGACTAGTTAGAGATTTAGAGAGGAATTTCTTATTAGAATAATCACTCAACAGATCATGGTCTGACTAGGAAATATTCCTTGATCCTCCCTTCCTAAGAACATTCCTAAACGGTGAGGGTCAACTTCTGTTTCCTACTGACATAAATCTGTTCTGTTTGTTTAATATTTGGTAGTGTAGTTGATCTGATACTTGTGAATTATTCCAAGGCATCCAGTAACAACTGCTATATACATGATAGGAATGTTACAGGCAGTGCAGATAACAACATCTCTACGATATGGCTGTCTGATTCTCATTTTATAAGCTTTTAAGTTTTTCCTATGCTAATACTCTAAACTAAAATTTTCTGGTTTTTAGACTGTCTCAGAGCTTTTTTAGGAAGTTTCAGAAAAAATAGTTGGGAAGGCTGTTTCTGAGGTTGGAATGAACCCATCTTTCATCTGGTATCCCAAACTGGTGCTTAGAAGTTTTTTAGAAGATTTGTGTCCTCATTTTTGGAATAAAATTTCAAAATTCAATTAAATGTGGAAGTAGGCTGACTTGGAAATGTCAAGAATACAGTTTAGGAGTTACTTCAAAGAGCAGATCAGGGGAGTCAGGTGTGTAGAAAAGTAGTGTTGGTTGGGAGATAGCAGGACAGCAGATCTGGGGACTAGGCAAGAGGGATGAAGACAGGAAGGACAGC
The DNA here is from genome assembly GCA_000699545.1 of Podiceps cristatus. Lineage (NCBI taxonomy): Eukaryota > Metazoa > Chordata > Aves > Podicipediformes > Podicipedidae > Podiceps > Podiceps cristatus. Next base: position 11,495 of record JMFS01110882.1, on the reverse strand, counting down.
TTGTGGTTGGTGTCACATATAAGGGACAGATAAGGGAAGAGGGTTAGACAGCAGAAAGACAGAGGAGTATAGTAGCACGAGAAGAAGAAATGATTTCCAAGAGAGAAGCTGGTTTGGTAGAGAATACTTATAGAGAGTTTTAGCACCCTCGCTGCAGAACTGAACTTTTAATGTCCAAGTCTACGGCTCCCAAGAGGTATGTGCAAAACCTGTGGGACCATCCTTGTCCAAAGCCTGAGTCATTCCTCAGCCACTGCTTTTCCCACTGTCTCTGCAATGTCTGGCAGAAACCAGTACTGATGATCCAACCTGTGGGTAAATGTGGTTTGACATGAAGGAATTTCTGGATGTTTTCAATGGGTCTTATATCATTTTGTGAACCTCTAAATAATGAGATATGGAATAATTTGTTCTTTTTGCCCTACCAGCCTGAGTGTCTTACAGTTCTTTCTTGCTGTTATAGAGCTTGGAAAGTCAATGAGAAATTAGCTGTCCTTCAGAATCTGTTTTTTATGAGTCCAGCATTGACCTAAACATCCAGATCTATTAATGAATTTATCACATTCTGCCTTCCCCTGTTTCTGTGTGATGGACTCAATGTCCTCATTCATTCACTCTGGGTTTTTAAGTACTCATTTTTCTTTGTCTTCACTGTTACTTTTCAGTATCTGAATTTTCCCCATTTGTTTTTTTGGCTACACATTAGGTTGTTAGGCCAGGGAACAACTTGCTAGTCAAAGAACAAATTATGAACTCATAGAGACTTTAAGCAGGAGAGGCCAAAGAGACCTTGGAAAGGTTAGATAGATGGTAACACTTAAGGAAAAAAAATCTGTTCAGGCTTACCAGAACAATGTGTGAACTCTGACATCTCAGTCATTTACTGTCACTATAGCTTTTAAAGGCATGCTTTGTTCATTTGGGGTTTTGGTAAGTACCTCTGGATCTTGTTCAATTTAGACGTGCTTTTAGGAGGGGAGGAGTCATCCTCTGGAAATGCCCATGTTTCTGTGTTGACCACAGAAAGAATCCGTCTAAGACTAGCTAAGACTTGTATAATCAGCTTCTGAGTTAAGTGAGAAAAAAATATATTTTTATAGGTAGGGGAGCTCTCAACCCATCACAATTGGAATTTTCCAAAATCTCACTTTCCTACTTGACGTTTTTACTTCCTTAACAAGCATAATCCCATTAGTTTTAAAATTTTCCTTATGGACCTTCTCCTTTTCCTTATGGAAATAAGAAAAAAACCCCACTTTTTAATTTTTTTTTTATTATTTATTTACCTGGGAAAGGATGCTCTTTGACATCTTTGTAAGTTGTCATGAAGTTGCAGAATGGACCTGAACACAGAATGTCCCTAAAATGACACCATTCCATAATCCCGTGCCATGACCTGCTTACCGCTTTTACAATGCACAGGCATACACCAAATCTGCTTTCTATCATGAAGGCAGATGACTAAATGCAGTTGTGAAATAAGTTGTCTATAAAGCAATCCAGTAAAGATCAAAGATCTTGGGCTGCCTTTGTGTTATGAAAGCTCTTTTGGCTATGTGTTCAACCTTACACAGACTTCTATGATGCAGAAGTATGATGACGTTTTAATTATATCTGGGACTGAATTTCTAAGAAAATCAGCATTCTAACCAGGCCAAACCTCATAAAAGCGCTTTCATTGTCTTTTTTCCAACAATAATCTGAGATCATTTTCTTTTGCGGCACCACAGCCATTCTTCCATAGACCTAACTTTTGGAGGCCATATGTCTAAGGCAGTTGAAAGCTACTGATTTTCCTGACAGAACTAATCACTGCAGATTCATACAATAAGGTCAGACTGCATCCTACCAGGAGCAGAAGTCACTGTTGTATGTTTAAAAGAAAGATGATAGACACCCTCCTAACTGAGACAGTAGCAATGATCATTGAACAACTTGTATACCTACAGCTACACCACTGACATCATTAGCCAGATGTCTTTCAAGCTTCTTTGAACCACAACCCCTGTAAGCTTGTTACTGTTTCCCTGTGACATGTTAAAGCTGTCAATCTGCTCATCAACTCATAGCAGTCTTTTAAGCGACGCACAACAACAGAGAGACAGGTAACTCGAATTTACATCCCGTTCACACTGGGCTGATGCACACCTCTGAGGAGAAAGCTGGGTGAAAAGGAAAAGCTTATGCTTCAGCATCAAAATGCAACTCTGTAAGAGACACTTGCACCACGTCATGCAAATAACCTCATCCTCTGGTTATGTGCCACTCATTGACTCCCTTCAGAAGGTGGTTTAAGTGACTGGAAGCAGTTTTTGACTGAAATACCCTAATCCATAGTCTATATATCCCTAAAAGGAACCCTAGGTTGTCTGAAGAGATTGCACCATTTCAGTTTACTCTTTTATATGTGGTGTCTGGCTTTACTTTACAATTCAAGAGGCTGAAATAGTGATTCTAAACAAAGGTCAGGCAGTTAGGTTTTTATTAATTACTAAAAACTTTATTTCCAACAAACAAAGGACCTTAATATAACATTGGCACACAAAATGTACATGCAACTACTCATGCTCCAAATATTCCACTAATTTACATATACTGGAAATGATTCTGAGAAAATCATAACAACAAGAGAGCACAAAGGAATTTAATAAAGGACACAAATCAGGACTTAGTTAACTATCTGTGATGGTGCAAAAACCAAGTTTTAAATATGTTTCTCTGAATCTGAAAACACAAACTTTGTTTATTATGTTGAAAAAGGCTTCTCATTACATGGAAGAATGCGGCCTCAAGGAGATTCACATGGGTATAACTTATTGAAAGTTATAGCTACAGTTCTTAGTTAAAGAGCTTGATGCAGGGAATATGCCTACTACCTACTTCCTGCCTGAAGAGAAATGCATTGCATCTGATCAAGAATGTTTCTTCAAGATCAAACATGAACAGGGCTATAGACTATCTACTGACATCTTCTTATCATAGTAATATCATGCAAGCCACATGGAAAAATCAAATTTTAAAGTCTTAAAATAACTGCTAAAATAGCCCCTCATAGAAGCATATTTCTTATGAATTATGGAATTACATTTCCATAGACTTATTCTCTAGGAACTAGTTACTCTGAAGGTGTGTCGAGTTGATTAAAAAACAGAGGCCCAATTACTAGTTGCTTTTGAATGTGGGAGCCAATCGCATTTTAGTATGATTTTGGATGTCTGAAAGAATAAATGATATATAACCAGCTTTATGTAAATAGGTCTTCAATTCTGTTAGAACACACAGGGTGGTAGTTGGTTACCTGCCGCTGCCATCCTTAAGCACATCAAACTGCCACAGTAATTCTAGGGCCCAAAGGGATGAAGATGATGAACAACAGCTAATCTAAGAGAGCATTTCTGTAATTTAACATAAGTATTTATTAAAGTTACACTACTTTGGAAGAAAAATATGGTTGACTATTTCTACCTGTTTACTAAGAGAGCACTTATTAAGAGATTTAGTAGGAAAGCTACTACAAAAGTATGTTCTCTTCTTATTTTCTGTATGGACATTTCTTATTCAAGCCTGGAGCCTCAGTTATACAGCAAGTTCCATTTCAGTCAGAGACAAGAATATCTATGTGTACACAGAGCCATCGACACCTCCTCATGATAAGTGTAACAGGCGTAACAGTGCATAATTAAAATGATTTAGATTTTCAGGGCATCTTCCGCCTCAAAATAGGAAAACACCCTCAGGCATGACTAATCTATGAAATAAATAGTTCCATAAGGGAAGTAAGAAATAATACAGACGTGGTAGAAAGGAACAGATCTTGCCAAACACTAGGAAGATTTATTTATTTATTTATTTATTTTTAAAAAGGGGTTTGTTTTTTCCTAATTTTCTTTCAGGTTGTACCATACAAATTCAGCAATGTTTTATGGTTTAGAATTTTTTCATTAGCTCAAGGACAGATATTTGATTTCCCTTGAAAGCAAGATCAAGAAAATAATGAAATATTTTTCTGAGCAAAATTTAAACTCTTCTGCTCTCATGTATATTAAGTGCTTGAACCTTTTCAACATAGATCCATCACAGATATAAAGTGGTTGTAAAGAGACCATAGGAACTGTTGTAGTAATAGTTGTAAATGAAAGATCTTCACTGTGGGTGGCTGAAGAGTTAGTAATGCAGAGAGGTCCTACAAGGGCTCTTCTTGATGCAGTTATGTTCGGTATTCGTATGTACCTGAAACAATATACTAAAACTGCTGAGGTTTTCAGATTACATAAAAATTTGAGGTGATCTCCCTTAAGAACACATAATTAAATGTGAAAAGATAGCAAGTAGTGACTCTAATAAAGATGTAAAGGGTCATGATGTGATAAGTAATTGAATGACACATCCAGCATTATGTTAGATTTATGAAAAAGCACATAAATCTCGGACAAACATACACAGGCAAACACCAAGTATAATAAAGAAGATATATTTATCACCTGACTGGAAAGCTATATCCATTTCTGGTGTTCATATTTCAAAAATATACATTGATTTTGAACACAAGGTAAAAAAAAAAAAAAAAAGAAAAAAGAGAAGAAAATAAAAGAAAACGAAAAGGTAAAAGGAATAAAGGGTATTGAAAAGGAATGAGAACATCTGAGGTGGAAGAAAAGCTCAGACTTCCAGACTCAGACATGGTCAAAATTTACATCATCAAATAATCTCTGTACCAGGCCTCTGAAGGAACTGGCACACGACGTTCCAAACCCACTAGTAAGTAATTTGAGTGAATCTGTCTCATCTGGGACAGTCCCACAGGAAATGGGAAAAATTAATATATGTATTTCATAAATCAGATCTCAGTAATGCACAAAGACTTTAGAGTAAATACTGAAACAAAAAATAAGTGAAGATAGGGACAAAAACTGGATAAAAGCAAGACAGATTTACCAAAGGAAGCTCATGATACCTTCTATGCTAAGATAGACCTTGTAAAGAAGGAAAATGAAAATTAACTAATTCTGTAGTTGTCTGCAAATCGTTGCCCAGGGGCAAGTGGAGAATTGTTAGCTAAACTGTAGGAAATTAAGAGTGCTACAAGAGCTGGACTTTTGAATGAAGAGCCATCCAGGTTGGTAGAGAAGAGCTAGCAAGCTGCTGTGGACATGACATTGTCTGAAGGTTGTTACGAGCTGTTTTCTAGATGGTTTCTGGGTGAAGTTTGATAAATACTCAAGGGATTAGACCTGTAAATGGATATCTAGACTTGAATCTAGATTTTCTATGTTTTTTTAGCGATGGTTAAATGTTATCTTCATTAAGGATTTGGGGGCAGGAAAATGAGGAATAACAGTAAGCACAGTTCAAATTCAGTGAAGTATTGCTTGTTTGGGTTTTTTAAATATTATTTTGAGAAAGATATATTAAATCCAAATGAAAAGACAAATGAATGACATTTTGCTGTATTTGAACAAGGGGTGTCTGATGACAGGGTTAACACATCGTATACAATTAACCAAACCAAATAGAAGTAAAGCTACACATTTTTACCCAAGCTGGGTCTGAACTTCAGCATCTTTAAACTAGCATAACATAGGTAACTTCCAGGGTTCCTGTAGCGAGGGAAACATCTTTGAACAGTCACACACTTACAGAAATGCTGTCCTGGTTTCAGGAGACACCACGACAATGCATTAATAGAACACCATGCAAACCTCACCAACATGTAGGCATCCACCACCAGTCATGTGGACACAGGCTCATCCCCACCTCTGAAAAAATATTCACCCAATTGCAAAAATGCTTCAACGATCAATTTTGCTTCTTCTCTTTTCCTTAAAGTTGTGAACCATGCACATTTAAGATGGATTATGTGGTTAGCTGAGAGGAAAATGAGACAGTTTCTGGTCAGCTGAACTTTTCTTGAAGTAGAACAAGCTTTACTCTTGTGTGGTTTCCTAGAAGTGAATATTCTCGAAACGTAAAATAAATAACTAAATAAATGCAAGACAATAATAAATATTAATATCCTCCTTCATTTGACAAATATCAGTCCATTCCTGTGCCCCCATTTCCAGCAAATCATTGTGAGCATTCATGGAAAGGAAAAGTTAAGAAAGTATTATCACTAGGGAGAAATGCAGTTAATTGCAGTAAGGTAAGTAAACAAGCAAGAATATTAATATCAGCAAATCATGCACAGGTTGAATTATATCACTGTTATTACTTTATTTTAATTGCCAGATAACATGGATAGAAATAGAAAGAGTATGTTTTGTAGGAAGTGCAACAAATTGCAGTTTCCTAATACTCTTTTGACTGATGTGAAACCACTTGGTCCTTGAATAGAGTGAAACATAGAACTAATTACAAACAAACGAATGAATAAATAACTAAATAAGCTAATAAATTGCAAGAACAGGCAAGTCTGCAACAACTGCGTGTGGAGATACACTGCTTTGTTTCTCATGTATTCTGTAATAGATATTTTTCCCATTTCTCTAGTTTCCCCAGCATTTCCTTATATGGCTATTTCAAATGTCTATGGTTATCATCAGAACAAATTTCTCCCTGTTTATTCTCCAAGAGTACCAGAGGCAGGCGTAGTGGAACAAGGAGCATAACAGTAAAACCGATTTTCTTCACCTTTGAACTATTTCAAAAGGGGTTTCAAAATTATTTAATTCCATGTGGACGATGGCTTTCAGGGCCATTTTAGTGCAAAATGGATGCTTATAAGCCCAAGAAGTGTAAGAGGACTCACTTTTAATACATATGCCCAAGTATTTGTTCATGAAGTGCTGGCGTGCTGACTGGGGAGCTGAAATGCTGTCATCTGACTCCTCTGGCCATTCACAGCTCTCAAGATGATTTGGATTTTAAATATTCATCAACAATGCAAGTAATGGCTATATGAGCACACTCAAGTAATTAATGAGCTAGGGGAAGCTGTGGTCTGTGTGTGGATGTTCTTACGAGGGGAAAAAGAGGCAAAACACATATTAGCGTGAAAAAAAAAATATGGGAATTATTTGTTCAGCTTTAATCATCATAATCATTATCAGGCCACAGCTGAATGACGCTCTTTCTCCCACTTAGAGACTCACAGCCAGCTGTAGTAGTTTCATGAATTGCTTTCTTTCATCTCTTCACTTTATCCTGTGGGACCCATGACTCCATCTGTGGGAGTTTTGAACATATGGACAGATATGAAACCCCCAGACTGTTCTCTGTGGCTTTTCAATTTTTTTTTTTTCAATTGATTTCAATTCTTTTGAGTATGTTTTTTTCTTGCCCTGTTGGGGCTTTCATCCAGTTGGTTTCTCTTCCCAGTTGTGCCTTTTGATCTCTTCAGACTCTGTGAACCCCGTGCTTCAGGGATGCACGGTGACACCGTACTTGGTGACACCATACTTTGCTGTCAGCCATCCACCCTGCCATACCTACAGAAAAATGGAGGGCAAGGGAAGGGTGCAGATGCCCAGGCCCTTGCCGGGAGGAGGGAGAAAGCGCAGCAGAGGCAGCACCCTCGGGCACAGGGCTGCAGGTCTGCCGAGGAGAGGGGCCTGTGTTTGCACCTGAAGTCCCCTCAGGATGGGCTCCCCCAGCCGTCAATGCATGCAGCAGTGGGAATGAGCCGAGTTTCATGGGGCAGTTGTGTGGGTAAGACAAGGACCCGGCATGATTCTGGCGAAACACAAACGTGGGTCTCACTGCAATAAAAAAATTATTTTTAGATTGAGATCATTCAAGTATTTGCTATAACTTGTTAAGCCTCAGTAAGTGTTGGCATTTTATTTCACCCAAGTAAGTGAAAAGAAGCCAGGCCCAAACCTTCAAAGGTAGCTTGGCTCTGCCTCTTGAAATGAATGGCATCTGCTCCCCTGAACATTCTTATAATCCAGCTGGACCACTGAAGTTATCATTTGAGTCGTATTCACTTGGTCCTCAGCTAAAACTACTATCAGCTTCAGTATGTTTTACTTTTAAATAAGGATTGAATCAGAACCATCTAAAAGCTTTGAGATTTGGGCTGGCTTTGAACACATGCAAATACAACAGGCCAAATTCCATTTGGCATACAGAAACCACAGTACTGCAAATAAAATAAAAATTATAATATTACAGCCTGAATAATAAGGATAGTCTTTGCTGTTTACAAGTCAGTGCTGTAGTGATGTATTCTTTTCCTGTTACAAGTGAAAATATCAATACATTTGTGATAGAATGTGAAACTATGTAACAAAGTTGTAATAAAAGCAGGTCTTTGGGTAACAAATCTGTTCTGAACCTAGTAAAGGGGATTTTTTTGGAACCCAGAGCAACAACGTGGGATTTACTGAGCATTTTCAGTGCTCATTTGCATTGCACTTGGTAGGGGAATGTTCCTTTTTGGAGGCTGAAAATATTTGGCAGCCCTAACATGTTCAGCAGCTCACGTGTGGGGAAAGAATAATAATAATAAAAAAAAAATCTATAAAATGGTTAAGGACACTTTTAACTGTTTGTAGATGGATATTTATTTTGTCATATGTACTGTAAGGACAGGGAAAAAAAACAGTTTCCAGATTAAAGTTTCCGACCGTGAGCTACAAGTCTAGGGCTCCACTTATGGCTCTTTCTGTAAGTTACGTGTGACACCGGTTAAATCATGTAGGAACCAATTTAGCAAAACACTTAACTGTGTGTTTAGCTTTAAACTCAAGGTCTCCTGCCGACACCACTGAACAAGCCTTTATGTATAAGCACTTTGCTGAGTAAAGACAAGGGTGACAGCAAGTTTTCCCTCTTTGACAAGATTACGGTAAAAGTATGCCATCTGGTACTTGTACAGCCCATGGCCATTTGTTCCGACAGAATGTGTTAGCGTTTGTGTCTGGATACATTTTATACCCGGAGACTATGTAAGGAGTAAAAGAATGGAAAACTAAGTACCTGATTATGATGCCCATTCTTTCTGTCTACTTACACACCAGAACTTAAACTAAAGCATACATAAAGCTTTGTCAAAAAGAACTTTCTCTCTCATCGTAGATGAATTCACTGTCCCCTGTGTAATCTATTCCAGTATTCAAAATCTGCATTTAGCTGGAGTACTTACAACATGTTGCCTGAGGAACCACCCAGGTCTCTCTCCCTGTTGCTACAAGCTCATTTAAAAAACTGAATGGCTGAGTCACATGCTAATCTGAGTCATTTGTTTCAGTTTTGGAACCCCGATATAGTGGATAATGAAAATCAAACTTCATCACAGGAAGAAAAAACTGAAAAATTCTTCATGTCTGTGGGACATTTCACAAAGAATGTTTATCAGCATCACATGAACATCCAGGAATCCAGGTTAAGACCTGAAGGACTCCTCATTGTATTCATGTAATTAGATCCATTTCAATTAGTGGGGATGCTTTTGTGGGGAAAAACAAACAAACAAACACCCCCCCAAAAAAACCCAAACAAACAAACAAAAAAAAACAAACAAAAAAACCCAAACAACAAATGAACCAGGATTTCACCCAGCAAAACTCATGGAATTTGTCTTTTGGCATTGTGCCATAGTAGCTTCAATTTTATCAGAAAAGCAGTCAAAAAAAAAAAAAAAATCTAGTATTTATAGTGTATTCCACTTCTTTAGTGGTATGAACACAGGAGAGTTGAAGTCTTGCCCCAAGCTAAGCTAAGTCAGAATGCCAGTGATAAATTCCTAGGCAAAACCAAGGACTGTTTGGTGGAGATCCATCAAATTGCAGTTCTTTCTGAGATAGCGCCATACCAGAATCCTGCCATTCCCCAGTGATTTTCAGTAATGCATGTTACCTTGCATGATACTCACATGACCCAAAAATTGGCAGTCCCCTCAGGCCGGTGCAGAAGGGAAAATAAGCAAAACCCCAAACAGTAGACTGAAAAAGGCAGAAGGAGATGCATAAAGAAAAGAGAAGTTAAGGACCTCATGCCTGACATGCCAGTCTGGAGAAAAACACAATGAAAGGAAAAACGCTACAGAAAACCATTAGTATGAGGACTACTGTTACCTCACTAGCACTCCTAAATGTTAGTAAATCTGACTTTATTATCTCTCTAATTACCATTGCTCACTTTCACCTTGCACTTAAGACACCAATCACGTTGAGAAACGTGAAGACAGTTCCAATGTTTGCATGCGTACATTGGCTAGCTGGGGAAAGCTGAGTGCGCGTCCGTTCCTTTGAGCCCTTCCGTCAGGAATCTTGGAAAGAAGAGGGTGTTCACCTCTTCCAAGGTGGCCAGGGGAAAGTGAGCAGTGAACATTTTCACAGTCGTGGAAAGAACAGAACCAAATCTGTCTTCTCAAAGGTCATCAGCCTGTATATAAATCACTCAGCTTGAAACAATATGCTACCAATCCTTCATTGCTGCAACACCCACAGAGATGGAGAGTTTTGTTGCGAGGTAGCTGGTTAAAAGCAATCACAATAAAATTTGTCTCTTCACTTTGCACTGTCCTTTTACTGACTTAAAAATTTCCACTGTCAAAAGAGTTAGTGTATGAATGTACTGATAGCAAGCTGCACTATCTCAAAGATACCTTCTAGGTCTCTTAAACACTTTGCTGCCCTCTCTTCTCCAGCTGTAAACCCAGAGCAGCTTCCTGACGAGAGTTGTGCCAGTGCTGTTCAAAGTCTCGTGGAAAACACACTACACAGCTACATATACAGATATAAAGACTAAGACAATATAGCGGGGGGAATGAGTAAACTCAGTAGAATTTGAGGTTTTGTGAACTTCATTAGCTATTTTTTTTAAATTCTTGAGGTTTCGCAAAACTGAAAACCAAATGTCTTAGGAAGACAAAAAAGCCCTCTCCCTCCTAGCTTGGCTCAGTCCCCTGGACCCTGTGAGAAAGGGGAAGGCTCCTTGGCTCCCGCTACCCTGCAAGGCCAAGGCCAGCCAAGTTGGAAGGAGCTTCCTTGGCGAAAGGAAAGGCAGTGATGCTTGCTTTGGCGTTTTCTGCTCTAGTGACAGATTGAGCCTTTCAAAGTCAGAATTCTGAGTTCCAAACATCAACAACTTTTCTACTGCCATTTCGAATTGTGATGAGCAAAGTTGATGATGACTTCCTACACTGTGGGGTGTTTTTTTGGTTGTTTTTTTGTTGTTGTTGTTTGGTTTGGTTTGGGTTTGGTTTTTTGGGGTTTTTTTTGTGTTTTTTTGTTTTGTTTTGTTCTGTTTTTTAATATAATTTGTGCTGTTTATCCACCTATACATTTGACTGGGCTCCATTTCTTGATTCTGCAGGGAATTCAGTCAAATCCATGCCTCTTTGCATCAGCTGCAGGAACCTTCCACAGATATTCTGCAGCCCCAGCCTGGGCCTCAGCAGCGGGGATCCTGATCAGGAGCGCGCCCCAGCCAACCCACTGCACCTCCATTGAGATCAAAGGGGATGGTGCTGCGTCCCATGGAGAAAAGAGGGACGGGGGTGCAGGGGCTCACTTCAGAAGCTGCTCCAATTGCACTTCACAAATGGGGGG
>JMFS01110881.1:0-15526 GCA_000699545.1 Podiceps cristatus | reverse complement strand
GCGGCTCCCGGGAAGCGTGCGGGCAGCGCGAGGCAGACCCCGCCCATGCCGGCTCCTCTTTCCGGAGGCCGAGTCAGGGCTCGGGGATGCGGGGTGACTGCTGTGAGGGTTTCACAGCTGGAACTGGGGACACCAGAGATCTTGAAGTCTTCCCCCTCCCTCTCCCCAATGTTTAGGATGGAGTAGGTGCTAAAATAGCTGAGAAGATAGATGAGTTCTTATCCACGGGAAAACTACGCAAATTGGAAAAGGTGAGTTTCTTTTCCTTGTGCTCTGTTTCTCAGTAGTTGCTTTTCTTTGTAACTTGCAAAATAAGATGCTTGCTTTATGCAGTTTCTGTAGTTGACCCTGGAGAGACTGATGTCAAGCTTAAGAATGCCAGACATGGAGTCTATAGCAAGTAGAAAGCAGGGAACAGGAAGCTCAGCCAAAGCTTCAAAACTGCCTATTTATGGAAATATTTTAGGTGATATAATTAGCATGTGAATGTCTACTGTGAGAAGTGTAATTCTGACTCTGGAAGACTGGAGTTTTGTGGTTTAACTGTGCTGTTCACCTTAGCACGGGTAGTTAGGCGGTTTTTGGGCTTGGTATGTATGGCATTATTGTACTACTCGTGGTGCTATTTTGCATTTATTTATAGTGAGCCTTCAAAGCAGAGTCTGACTAAGCTGTTTATCTTACCAAGATTTCTTTGTTGCAAATGGAATAAAGAAGGATTTGGTTTGTGTTGTTTTGGTTTTGCAGATTCGACAAGATGACACAAGTGCATCTATCAATCTCCTGACACGAGTTACTGGCATTGGGTAAAGATTTTTGTTTGGTTTGTTTTTGGTTTTGTTTCTTTTTTTCCTTCTGTTTATTTGGTGGGGTTATGAGCAGAATTTAGATGTCTGCAAATAATGAAGAGAATTGAGTCGGAGCTGATGCTGTAGTGCCTACACTGAGACACCATAGTTGTGACTACACAATTGGCTGAGAAGAAATAATATAGAATCATGAATTACAGACTTTGCAGTAGAGTGGGAGTAGAAAGCTCCCATGTGCAAGCTGAGAGGGGAACAAGAGAGAAGCTGGTTGAGAATGGAACTGTGAAAGACTGAGTGGAAGTGAGAAGTGGTGGGAAACTTGGCCCAGAGACAATAGTGTTCTGTCACATGTTTCTAAAAGGGGAAGTAAGAGTCCTGAAAGAGGCAACAAAACAAAATAAAACCAAATAAACAAACACCCCCACCCCCCAAAAATACCAACCAAAACCAACCAACCAAACAAACAAAAAAGAAAAACCAAACAAAACCCAAACACCACTAAACCCAAACATTGGGCCTCCTGTGGAGTGTTTGAAACTCTTGAGGTTGAGGGTAGGGAATGCAATTGTTCTCAAGTAATTCCGAGGGAAAATGTGCTCAGTGTTTAAGGATATACTGGGATTTGAGAATGCCCTTGAGAAACTGGGATGGGATACGGAAACAGAAGCTTAGGTGCTGTCCTGTCTCAGGGCAGTGGAAGTTGCCTCTCTTGGTCAGCAGTCTGGCAAGAGGTACAGGGAATGGTAAGAAAGGAAGTAAACTTCAGGTCAAGATCTGACAATTCCATTGTAATGTAAGAGTTTTATTGAAGAAGTGGATTCAAAGTCTTTTAAGGGTGGTGGGGCTGTAACCATGGGATTCCAGAAATGTTGGAGAGTAGTTCCCCAGGAAGGGACTATGCTTCCAGGCTGGTGGTTCTCAGCGTTTTGGGATATTGGATGGGTATCTGGGTATAACATGACTTGAATGCCTGTCTCACAGTTGAAATGTTGTTGTTTCCCCACAGAGTCAGGCAGATTAATGACAAACCATTAAAGGGGAAAAAGGTTCAGCTGTTCACTTGAGTGTTGTGCTTAAGACAAACTCTCCGGCTGAACTGGAGCTGGGACTGCTTTGCCATACTGTAGGTTGCAAACTGGAGCCTTGTTTTTTTGAAGTGGTAGTCTAAAGACACTTTTGTGTTGCTGTTGCCTTAAGCTGGTTCAGAGACTGATTGCCATTAAAGTAGTTCTTATTGTGCATTCAGTAGTGTTGTCTAAAGCAGTATTGCCTGTTTGGTGAGATACTGTTTGTTTATTTTTTACAATTATACATCACTGTATAGTTATATCAATGCTAAAAAATGTGCAGGCCAAACCTTGGATAGCCACCTCTGCAGACTGAAGGTACAAACTGAAAATGCGTATGCTGAAAAGAGGGTAAGCATCAGAAGCGACTTCAGTCTTGGCCTTGAAGAACCTAGGCAGTGAATTCAAATGTCCTTTTCAATGTTGTAAGATTCTTGCTGTTCTTGATGGCAGATTGCCTTGTCTCTTTGCAGTCCTGCTGCTGCTAGGAAGTTTGTCGAGGAAGGAATTAAGACTTTAGAAGGTACGTGTAACTTTAGGTCCTCAGTTCACACTCCAATAATGTTGGGTTTTTTTCTGTCAGGCAGCCCATTCCACAGTGGTACTGTGATAGCAGATATGCCCTAGGCGTTGAGGAAAGTGTCTAAGATGCCAAAGTTAGTGCACAGGCTAAAGGCTTTACATATACCCCCAAAGTAAACTACTTACAGATTACATGGAAAATAACAAGGATTTTGGCTTTGAGGTGAATGGTCTGTTGAAGTCTATCAGGAAATGCTCTATGCATTTCTACTCATCCTATCAACTGTTGAGTAGTCAGTTTAAAATCTCTTCCTTTGTGTTGCTGTTTTCTTGTTATGCATTCTTTGCATGCATCATCTTTGCATTGGTGGAAATTTACTGTAAGATTTTTAGTCCTCAAGTCACTTTTTTGTTGTTGTTTTTCTTAATTCTTCTAGATCTAAGAAAAAATGACCACAAGCTGACCCATCACCAGCGAATTGGGTTGAAGTAAGCTTTCTTGGGTGCAGGTGCTTAGCTTTTCTAATGACTCGTTCAGACACCAGGATGTAATGTAAGGTTACGCAGGCCAAGTAAGGTTCTCTTCTCTGTGCGCTCTACAGCTTTTCAGCAGTTTTTCAGAGCTTTTGTTTCATTTGGGTTGAAATTGAGTAGGCTTAGTCTCCATCCAGAAGGAAGTTAATTTCAAATGACTCAGTTAGGTCATGGAGAATCGCTTTAGCAAGGCTGCAATGATGTGTCTTGGGAATCTGCATAAAAGTGGCCTCGGCTATTTTCTGTTATGTGCTGTGAGCAAGGTAAGACCTTTGCCTGTCTGAATTTGAGAATACCATGCACAATGTGTGTCTGTCCCTCAGTACTTAGAAGCTTGAATGCTGCTTGCTGAGTGGCTGTTCCAGTGTGCTAGTTCTGGAAGAACTGTAGCTGTTTTTGCAAGAAGCTGCAAGTGAACCAAATAAAGCACTGTATCTGAACTGGTTCTGTGTGGGGCCAGCTCTAGCATTTCCACATCAGTGGCAGAGCTGTGCAATATGTGATCTGGACAAACTGCTTGCCAGTGAGTGAGAAGGATTACACAATGATCGTTGCCTTCCCATTGCTCGTCTGAGCCCCATGCCCAGTGTGCATCCCTGCCTTTATATGTGTGAACATTCAAGGGAAGAGTGAGTATAAGAAAATTCACCTGGCCTATCCATGTTGCTAGCAAGCACATTGTCCTTGGGTCTGCTTCCAGCATTGTGCTCAGATGTTGCTTCAGAACCTCTGGTAAGTGCTGAGCTGAAAGAATGGTTTCAGTGCTCTATGATGGTCTTTTTGTTCCTAGTTCCACTGCAGCTCTTGAAGAGGGGGGCGGTATATCCGGAAGCTCTGTGTGCAGAACTTGGGATTGGGATGATTGGGTAATGAGTGTAAGGAAACGTGGCTCTATGGCTGCCAGTGCCTGCTGTCAATGGTTCTGGTGCTGGAGGGGTGAAGAATGTGCCATGTGGTCAGGTGTGTCATTGTTTGCCCCATGCCTGGAGATGTTCAAGGCCAGGTTGGATGGGGCCCTGGGCAACCTTGTGTAGATCCAGGCCTGGAGGTTGGTGGCCCTGCCTGTGGCAGGGGGGTTGGAACTCTGTGATCCTTGGAGTCCCTTCCAACCCGGACCATTCTATGATTCTATGATTGTTTCACCTGGCTTCTTTTTCTCTTGACAGTAATAGAAGTTGTATTCTTTCCTCTGATACACATTTAATTGACTCAAATTTTAAGATGCTACCCTTGCCACTCTTTCAGGCACTTTTGTTTTTATATATGTAGATATTTTGAAGATTTTGAGAAAAGAATCCCGAGGGAAGAAATGCTGGAAATGCAGGTAAGAATGTCTTTATCGAGGCTGTGAGGCACTGAATGGCCAATGAATGACTGACACACCTCTAAACATGCATCTTTCCTTTTTACATAGGAAATTGTGCTGAAAGAGGTAAAGAAGCTGGACCCAAACTATATTGCTACAGTCTGTGGCAGTTTTCGACGAGGTTGGTACTCTATGATCTTGTATGTTTATTTTGGGCTAATAAGCCAGACTCATTACTATATATGTTACTCTTCTAGAGAGAAAGTCTATGCTGGAACGTGGCTTTTCCTTGTTAGTATTATCTTTTTGCAAATATCTTGAATAGTGACTGTTTTCTACCAGAAATAAGTGTTTATAGGAAGAGATTAGGTGGATGTTAACCAATGTTAGTATACTTTGTCATACACAGAGGGATTTTTCATTGCTTCTTACGTGCCTAGGTGCAGAGTCAAGTGGCGATATGGATGTTCTCCTAACCCATCCGAGTTTCACATCTGAATCATCCAAACAGGTGTGTTTCTTTGCTGCTATGGATCAGTACCATGCATCATTTCCCCAAGGGTATGTTTAACTTCAGAAAATATATGGTCTGAGACTTGTATTGCAGCTTCTTGCATCTTTTTGTTACTGTAATGGTAACCTTTCCTCTTGGATCACCATGTTTATTTTGAGGAGTTATAATCACTTCTCTCAGATCCATGTATTACATTGTGTTCCTCTTGCAGAACTATTCAGTATGTTTACTTTTATCCTTCTGTCCCTTTTCTTCACATACATTCTCCCCAGCCCCTCAAATTTATGTGCTTTTACAATGTAGAACTGTAACAGCTCGCTGGATAAAGTAGGGATTAAAGGTAGATTAAGCATATTTTTACGTAGCCATAATCTTTTGGATGAGAAGCAAATGTCGTGCTGCCCTTGTAATCTTTTGGGACTAACTCTTTAGAAGTCTTAATGACAGTTTGTTTCTTGTGTTGCTTCTATAAATTCATTGCTTAAAAGTTGAAAACCGAAACCAAGAAACGAGTTTTGTCACTTCCAATGAAAGCAAGCTGACATGGGGATTTTGGTGGAAGTTTGTTTGTGTTTTGGGGGGGTTTTGGGTGTTTTTTTGGCTTGGTTTTTTTTTACACACAACTAATTTTATTAGCTTTTCCCCAGAATTATTGATAACTTTTTTCCCCTTTGGGTCAAATTTCATGTACAGTAACATGCATAATAATAGTCATGTCCTGTACTTATGTGGGCCTTTGTCTGGTAAACGGGTAAGATATTCTTGTTATTTGTGAAATAATTTCTTCTGTGTTGTCACTGTTCCTAGTCAAAACTTCTGCGTCAAGTTGTAGAACAACTGGAAAAAGTCCACTTTGTCACAGATGTGCTGTCTAAAGGTGACACCAAATTCATGGTAAGGCTCTTTTGGTGGTGAGGAATGTTGGGGGCGGGGATTGCCTTTCCTGACTGAAGTTAGGATGTATATGAGAGAGTTGTTTGGGCTGCTGGAGTTGTGATTTTGTTGTTGTTGTGTTTTTGTTTGGGTTGGGGGGGGGTGTTTCTTTCTTTGGTTTTGTTGTTTTTTGGGGGGTTGGGGTTTTGTTTGTTTTTAATACCCCCTGTTCCCCCCATAAAAACTGTCTGCCATTAAGTCTTAGTGAATGTCTCATGGTAAGATTTCAGTATTAGAAAATCTACAGGTATTTATATAGTCTGAACCTTCATCACACAATGCCAATTGTGTGTCTGTTTTGCTTGATGTTTCCCCAGAACCTTACACAACCTCCCTTCTTCAGTTGCAACAGTGACTGCTTTTGTAATGCTGTCCTCAAGATCTTGGAATTGCTCTCTTTGATCTTGGGCCTATGTTTACCTGTTCTGTCTAATACACAATATACTTCTGTCTCCTTTTTTGTCAATTTTGTTGCAGAGCAGATTTAATGGATAAGCTGCTAGACTCGGTATTTAACAGAGAATGTGCGGGCTGCCTAAAGAAAGTAATGAATTACAGGAACGTCCATTTTGTTTGGTCCCTTGCTCACAACAAAACTTTTTTTCCTTAAACATATGGATTGGGTGTTATCTTGCTCCACTTGATTTTCTTTACAGGCCCCAGGTATCCTGGTATCCAGGGTGGTTAAAAGTTAATTCTAACAGAGAAGTGTAGCGATACTGAGTGGAAATGAAGACTGCTTAGTTCCTGTCGGTCACTCAGACAGGCCTTTGAAGTTCAGAGGAGGGGTTCTGCAGGAGGGTTTGCCAAAGGTCTAGGACTTATAAATTTCCATTCAAGAATCAAGATACTGTTATGTTTAGCTAATCTTTTGGAAGCATAAATGGTTTGGGTTGGAATAGACCTTAAAGATCATCTAGTTCCATGCCCGCTGCCATGGATGGGCAGGGACACCTTCCATTAGACCAGGTTGCTCAAAGCCCGATCTGACCTGGACTTGAACACTTCCAGGGATGGGGCATCCACAACTTCTCCAGGAAACCTGTTTCAGTACCTCACCCCCCTCATGGTGAAGAATTTCTACCTTAGATCTAATCTAAATTACCTTCTTTCTGTTTAAAGCCATTTTCCCTTGTACTATTATTACGTACCCTTGTAAAAAGTTCCTCTCCAGCATTCTTGTAGGCCCCCTTTAGGTACTGGAAGGCTGCTAGGTCTCCCCGCAGCCTTCTCTTCTCCAGGCTGAACAGCCCCAACTCTCTCAGCCTGTCTTCATAGGAGAGGTGCTCCAGCCCTTGGATCATCTTTGTTGCCCTCCTCTGGACTCACTCCACAAGGTCCATGTCCAGTTAAAGATACTTGCTTTCCTGAGATGAAAGGGGCTGTTGGAGCAATTGATTATTTTGGAGTTTTGTTCGGTTTGGTTTTGCTTAAAATAAGAGCTAAAAGAACTCAGAGTTTGTCTTCAGTTTAGTTTGTGTTGCATTCTGAGAGGGAATGAAACTTGATAGGTGGTTTATTTTGTGTTTTTTTTCTTTTTTGGCTTGATATTTAGGAGGAATAAGTGAAATTTGCTCTCGTTGTTGCCAAATGGTTTAAGCGCGAACACTGTATGGGTTTAAAGCTAAATGTACATCTGTGAGCCAAAAGCAGAGGTGCTCTGCATTCCCAGTTTGCATTCCTGGTTCGACAAACTCAGAGTTTGACCGTTTGCTCTGTATAATCCTGTCAGTTTTAAATAGTTGTGGAACAGCTCTTGTCTTCAAAGTGGAAGCTGAGAAAGTAACGTTGTAAAATGGAAATATGTCTGCAGCTGAGAATCTGAGAAAAGCAAGTCTTGGTAAGGAGACAGACAACTTTAAAAGCATGAGCAATGTTAAACTTTCAAAACAGAGCTAAGAATAGGAGAGGTCTCAGCATGAAGCTGCAATTGGTGAAATGGGTTAGTATGTAAACATTTATCATCATTCCTTATGGTTTGTGTCCCTCCCCCATAGGGGGGACAAAGCATTGTCATTTAAGGTTATCATAGACTGGGGAAAAAAAGAAAAGGCTGATATGTGAATTGCATCAAGATTACAAAGCAGTTTGAAATGAGAAGTGGCAGAGGATTTCTCAAGGAAAAACTTTTTTTCTTTTTTTAACATATTTCTATTAGCTTGAGTTTCCTCTGCATTTTCCTTAACCTGCGTATGTTTGTGCATACTGAAGAGCCTATCATAATTAGGGCAGAGGAATGGGAAATGAAAAGTCCTGTGATCCTTCCTGCTGTAATAAAAACCTGAAAAGCAGTTATATGCTAACTTTGAACTATGGTCCTCTTAGCAGTGTAAAATAGTGATTCACAGTACTATGACATCCAGCTGTTCTAGTAAAATATTTAATTGGTTCAGCGGGATTTTAACTTTGCGCTCTAGGATGACTGAGGATTGTTTAGAGGTTGTTTAGGGGCAGGGAGGTGAAGATTGATCTCAAGTCTGTTTAATTTCATTCTGAATTTTGTTTTCCTTACTTCTTTACAGGGTGTCTGTCAGCTGCCAAATAAAGAAGATGGAACAGCCTATCCACATAGAAGAATTGATATCCGGTACACACACACAAACCCCACCCCCCCAAACCCTCTACTTTAGCTGTCTGCTACACAGTGGGCCTTTGCATCAAGTTCTGCTTTCAGATCTCTACTTGCGCTCTCAGAATATGGTATTTACTAGCTTTCTAATTCCTTTGCAGTATGGGAGCCACTGAACAACTGCCTGTACCTACAACAGGTTATTAGCAAGAATGCTGTATTTTAAAACATGACTTTGTATCCAGTTTCAGAATGTGATTTTATCATGCTGCTTGGATGAATGCAAGCACCATAACCACATAGTGGCTGAACACCAGTAAATTCTGGGTCAGGGTAGATGTGCTGAACCTTTCTTCGAGGTGTGATTTATTTCATTCTTGCATCTGGTTTGTGGGGGAAAAAACAAAGTTGCAGAATGTGTGCATGCAAATAGGAAGTAAACCTAGAACAGTGTCTGGCTGAATTCCAAGCTGCTTACAACTTTTTTGTTATGTATTTGTTCTAAAACTGTACTTTTCTTCCACTTTTATTCTAGGCTGATCCCCAAAGATCAGTATTACTGCGGTGTACTGTATTTCACAGGGAGTGATATATTCAATAAGAACATGAGAACTCATGCTCTGGAAATGGGCTTCACCATCAACGAATATACAATCCGTCCCTTGGGTGTCACTGGTCAGTCTGGGCCTTTGCACAGAGTGTTTTGTCTAGTTACATGCTTTGTGTGATCTTCTCCTTAAATTGTTTTCTTAATGTACTGGAAATACTTTGGATAAGTACCATAGTTCATGACACTTTTCAGTGTCCTTTCTGGTATTGGACACCATTGTAGCAGGAAGAGGCAACCTACTTATATATGGGCAGCACTGTGGCACAAAGTTACCTCTTCGGGCCACCTAATCTACTTAAAGTCTTACTGACCTAAAGATTGTTTTTTCAGTGTCATGAAGAGCACATAGGCAGTTTCCCACTCTTTTAACAAGATATGTCATGTCCTTCAGTTGTTTTGTTTTGGAGGGGGGCTGATTATCTACACACATGTATATTTAACTGCATAACCACGTGGTCCCAAAGTTAATCCTTACCTTATTTCCTTTGACACTAATAAGAATCAGTACCTAAACACTATATGAAAAGGCTTGTGAGGGGTGTTTTGGTTTGTTTGGGGTTTGGTTGGGGGGTTGGTTGGTTGGTTGGTTGGGGGTTTTTTAAGTCTGTTTTACTTAGAGCAGTTTTGCGTTAATCTTGCAATGCATTGGGCATTTTGGGATTTTACAGACCTTCCACCTTTCAAATAGCATCTGTAACTTGCTTGCAGGAGTTGCTGGGGAGGCCCTACCAGTAGAATGTGAAAAAGATATCTTTGACTATATCCAGTGGAAATACCGAGAGCCAAAGGATCGGAGTGAATAAATGCTTGTCTAGGTTTGTAACCTAGAGAGATGTTTTCATAGCTTCTCATGAACATACAAAATGCAAATTCTTTCTTTGGATGTTATTGCAAAAAATGTATGTTACTGATGTTTAAAGCAAGTCCATGGCACTAGCACAGAAGAAAATTAAATCCTGTAAGATCTCCTTTTGAGCTTTCACCCCCCTGTCCCCCACCTTCCCCCATAAAGCTGATCAAAACACTGTGTTTAACTGAATGGGCTGTGATATTATAAAAAACTTGGGGAAGTTGGTGTGGCAGTCAGACTTGTCTTTTGCTTTGGGATTTAGTAAAAAAACCTATCAGATAATAAATCATATGTTTCTATTTAACCCCTGAGGAGCAGAAACTTCTGATGTAAAGGCAAAATGTTTAATCTTAGTAAATTTCTTGCAGCTTGGTTTGAAGATGGTGGCTGTCAATCAAAATGAATGCTGGTTCTTTGGAGTCACTGGAAAGTCTTACAGAACAAGATTAGCCTTTTATAAAAGTCTATGTGCTTTGATTTGATAATACTTGTGGTGATCGAGCTATCAGGTTTTATTCTAATAACTTTAGTAGCCCTTAGGCACTCATCATTGTTAGAAAAGTCTGGATATTTAAAACTGAACAAGCCTTCTTAGCTTGTGTCTTGTAGTTTTGGAAAAGATGTTCAGAGTTCTGATGCTTCCGTGTTCTAATATATACACAGATATACCCTGTGCAAACATCACTAATTTTAATATTTTAAAAACTGGGCAGTTCTTGGAGAAAATAACTTTTATTTACTTTCTTGAGAATGAAGGACTTAGAAGTAAAACCATTGCTTTTGTGTAGTCATTGCAAACTGTCACATTAAGTAATATGTGTGATGAAGATGATTATTTTAATGCAGTTTGAGTAATTATGTCTGTAGAGCATCTTGGAATGCTCAAATGAACATTTTGCTAATACAAGCTGCTGGCATAAATTGCCTCTGTGTGTAGCAGCAGGCACTTTATAAATAACCATAGATCAGATGTGGCCATGGCAGTGAATTAGTACTGGCATTGCACAATTAAGAAAAGTTAAATAGTTCTGAAACTTTAGTATGAGACCGACCAGTTTGTTTCATATATAATCAGGAGACTAGAATAATTGTATTAGGAAAGCATTGTTCTTACAGCATTTAAAGTGCCATCATTATTGTAAGATTATTCTTACAGCACTTAGATCTCAGACTCTGTATGCTTATGCCTCTTTCCTAATCGATATTTGAAGGGGGGTGGCTGGGAAAAAAGAACCTAAGTCTATTTCCCACCCTTACTGAGTAGATGACAGCATGAAAAACTTAATATTGGTTATGCGAAGCAATGCATTATGACTCCCTGTTAGCCAGCAAATGTGTTGAGGCAGGCTTTTTGGAACATACAAATCAGGACGTAAAAAGGACTGCCCACGTACTTAGTTTTACAGCTAACTGCTCCAATATTTTTTTCTTAAAAAATATATAATTGGAACACCAAAGACTAGAGAGAAATTTGAAAGGCAGAAACATTGTAGATTCCAGTGCTGAAGTTGCAACTTGGCACATAGTTATAGAACGCAAAGTCATTATCTCTGGTGCTGTTGAAATACGACACTTTTATGTGACTATAGAAGAATGAATGTAACATGCAAGCCAGACACAACTCGATTTTTTCATAGGATTTCAAGTTCAAAAATGGACAAGGATGTTTTATTGAAGCTCTGCTGTAACTGGAGCAAATAGGAAAAGGAAAATGGGGTACATGTTTTTTGGAAGACCCTTTCCAGTCCTGAAGTGGAATTTTTTAAACCATTATTCATGTCTCTGACTGCTGTCAAAAACCTCCGATAATGGAGAACCTGAAATCTGCTGGGCCATTTGCTTTCTTTGCAGCATTGTTAAACATTACAGGCCACTTTGCCACCAGGTGGAAACGTTTTTGAGGCATCTAGGCTTTAAAATACTATTATCGGCTTTTAAAGAAACTGATCTTTACTTAAGCTGCTTGCCTATGGAGAAGGGAAAGGAATCTCCTAGCACTGACTCAGCCTATTGGACACACTATTGCTTATCATTCAGGATTATATTACGAAATAAATGTAAGGTGTTTAGGTGCTTATGTGTTACAGGCTGATGTTTCCTTAGCTGCTGCTGTTAGCTCGTGGATGAGGAGACCTGAGTTTGTGGCACAGTACACAGATAACTCTAGATTAAAAGGCACATCCCTTCATACTCTTTTGCATTACTAATGTCTCTCAGTCTTTTGGCAGGTGCTCATGTGTGATCATTGTGCTGGTCTCCTTACTAGTGTTTGACAAGATGAGCTGAAGCCACGGTCACAGTGCTGAAAAAATTCTGGATGTTGAGCAATGTCACCAAGAACTAACTGGTTTGCAGATTTTGGTCTGGAAATGACGTGTACAGTACAGCCCAGAAGCACAGCCTGAGCTGCAAAGGCAGCTTTCCCCCTCTTGACCTATGATAAGCGGTATGCGATCTGCCCTTCTGTCCTTTCTTCAGCCACTCTGTATTGTTCACACATTCCTCCTAGCTGCTCTTCCTGTGACAAATCAATGTTTAACATGCCCTGGTCATGTATTAGTGATCCTCTTCCCCAACCTCATTCTGAATTTCTCCTTTTATTCAGTCCCAAATGTCCTACTGAAATGATTAAGAGCTCCAGAGAAAATCCTAAGGTTTCCATATTTTCTCATGTAAGGAACATAGAATGTAAGTCGTGCATGCTGAAGTGTGGTTTCTTTTAGACAAAAGCCCTCCCTTGCCAGTTCTGAACAAATTTCTATCTCCTTTGTGGATGTTTCTCTTGTCCAGAAACTAATCCTTGTGCACTGGCTAAGTGTCTATTACAGGTTTGGTGAGGTATGCATAGATTCTGTAAATGTGTGGAAAATCTTGCTGTATATAAAAGGATTCTTTTCTGCTGCCTCTGAACTAGCTCTGCTGCCAAGTTTGCTGTTTTAAAAGTGGTGTGCTTTTCTTTTAGTAAATAATGTATCTGTTAATGTCTTCCCTATAGAGTTAGTCCAACTGAAACTGGCTGTAAGGACTTCTGTTGTGGCTTTTAAAACCACAAGGATGTGTGCCTGTGTAGAGATTGTTCTTATACAGTTGTCGCTGTCTTTGTTCTTGCTGTCTATTGTTCTCTCTGTCTTTGGTTAGAGTGCAGTTGCATATTCTGGAGAATGCCTTGGAAGTTCTTCAGAATATTTTTTTCTATGTATCCATTTCTCCATATCCAGTTGGGTAGGCAGGTGTGTGAGTGCTTGCAGTTCTTATTTAATGTACTTAGCTCTTAGTGTGATGGGGTTTATGTGTGGTATGGCAATGCAGACAACTGTTTGCAAGTGTCATAAGCTCCTGAGAGCTTTGTGTCGCCCAAAGACAGTGATACCAGAAAGCATTCCATTTCTTTTCATCTAAGAACACTGAGATTTATACCTGCGTAAATTTTTAAAGATGGAAAGATGCATTCTTGATGAAGGTCACAGATCTTATTTTTTACATAAATGGTACTGGCTATTTTTTTTTTTTTTTGACAGCAGGCCTTGATCCAAAAATGTTGATGAAAAATAAGCAAAGTTTCTGGTTTTTGCAGTTTTTTTTTTCAAAACACTCACCCCCACAGACACACAAACCCAACAAAAAATCCAACCACCCAATTTAAAGAATATATAAAATTGTCTAACCTAGGCTTTTAACGGACAACTGTTTAATCTAGCAGCAACAATTCTGCTTCTGAAGACAGACTGCACCCCTTGGTTTACCAGCCTTCTCCTGGTTAAGCAGCTGAAATTTTGAGCTCATGTATAGGCATTTGCCTACTCAGAACTGCGTGTTGGTCTGCTAGATCTTTCTCCTGATCTGCTTCTAGTTCTCTGTATCTTACATATGTGTAGATGCCAGAATGAACTGTGTCCTGAAGTACTCCTAAAGAACAGTCTTTTCAACTACTATATATATCTCCTTATCTTTGTGTTAGATGTCCTGGTGCAGTGCTGGAGCTTGCGCTAAGCTGTTTCCATGTCCTTACTTCTAAAAACCTCTCAGCGTGGCCATATGCTAATATGACCATTCTCCTGTTGCATGTGACCTGTGTTCTTTGTTTCGAGATACGTTGTGGTACGCTCGGCTGCAGTGTTCTCTATTTTGTTCAACTTGTCATTACCCAGAAGACTGGTCTGATTAATTGATGCATTCTACCACTCCTGTAGAATCAATCTTCTCTTTTATATGCAAACCTGTCAGCTCTTGTATTATAGCTCCTCGTAAATCACTGTGAAAGGTAATCACTATTTTGGACATGAGAGGAGGTCCCATCAAGACTGCATTACTATTTGTATTTGGGACAGGGATGCTGTTGGTTAACTTAAAACTTAACTGGTTTTAAGTAGTAAACTAATAACTTTGACGTATTATAGAGCATCAGCATGGAATGTATTGCTGCTACTGTATTTGAATACCTTGTAGGAGTGTAAGGCAAATGTATTACAGAATTATTCTTGAAAAGGCAAGATGATTTTATACACAAATTGATTATTGCTAATTATCTAACTTCTTTTATTATTTGTTAATGATTAGGTCCTCTATCTGCTTTTATGGGGGCAGAGAGGAGTTCGCATCTGTATTGTGAGACTACTTAACCTGACTTGAATCATAAACCAACAATGGATGTAATACTGTTTCCTATTTTGATCTGACTTAAGCCTACAGAACAACTGCAATTTTACTTGTTCTTGTATAACTAGTATTGATTAATCTTAGTAATGGAGATTAGAGACCGATACTCTTGCTTATCCCTTTATTTTCTTCTGTTTTTCCTATTGGGAGTTTTTTCTGGGAATGTTCCCCAGCCCTAATGCATGCAGTGGTATGTAAGGTGACTAGTGGTACTACGTGAAGTCTTCTGATGCCTTATAGTAAAAAATATTTGTAGCTGATGCATTCAGTGTTTTCTTCAATAATCAGTGGGAATAAACAAAGTGAGAATTCTGTCATGAATATGTAATCCTGTTTGATTATTAATTTTTTTAAACTGTAATTTAAGAGCATCAAAAAGTAGTAAGACAAGCTTACCCTGTTTACAAATGTTTCCTTGGCAGCAAACAGCATTATACTAATGCATTTTCCATCATCCTCAACAGAGATAGTCTTTTGGCCTATCTTGGGACTTGAGACAGAACTGGCCTTGCAGTCTCTCTCCATAATGCTGAATTCTTCTAGGTGGAAAAAAATGGGCTTGTTCAGAGTGTTTGTTTTTCTTGAAGTATATAAATATACAGTGTCTCCAACCCCACCCCTGTTAACTGGCCCTTATTCTGGGCTGCTTTGGGTTACTTAGTTCTTTCCCTCCTCCTCCTGCAGAACTGGACTGCAAGATATCTAGTAATCACCGGAGGCAAGAGCTGCAAACCTTGCATTTATCATAGGGAATCTGTGTAAACGGGCATGTGCTGTACTATTGTGTGTGCATAACCTTACACATACGCAGGGTAGCATGTGGGGTCTGTCAGTGACAGTAGCTGCACTGTTCTCTCAGCATTTCCTCTTGTCCCAGTTGGAAGGCCTTAGGTCAAGCCTGGGTGTGTCCATCTCCGTCCTTGGGCTATAGCAGCCCTTACTAAGCGATTTCTCTGAGTAGTTCAAAACAGGGATGGCAATGAGTAAGGAGGTGGTTGGTAAGATAGCTGAGGGGTTGGAGAGGAACTGTAGCACCCACTGGAGTCTCACCAACTGTGACAGGCTCGGGGAAGCGAAGCTACCCTTCAGCACTGTGGGCCTGGGGCAGTTAATACCAAGCCTGTTGCTGGGTCTCCTTCCCCGCCCCCACCCCACC
>KL282759.1:7350-18495 GCA_000699545.1 Podiceps cristatus | reverse complement strand
CTCTCTGAGGAATGGAAGTTATCCTTAGGACTTGTAGGAAGAAGGCTGTCCACAGGGAAATAGGTGGACCAAAAGGAAAAGGGAAAATAGATGCTGGCTATCTCATCACATGCCTTGAAGTGAAAGATAGAGGCCTGTCAGTGGGTGCCAAACTAAGAAGCAGAAGTAAAGAGGAATGGGCTTGAATCCCAAGCAGGCTGTGAAAGGGAAGGAGACAGATGACCTTTTCATTTAAATGGCTATTTTCATTGCAAATGGCTGTTGCTGTGGCTGCTTCATACAGTTTTAAAATATTAATTGACTACAGAACAGACTGAAAAATGCTGTGGTATTCAATTGCAGAAAACTAAGGAAAAAAGTCATCAAAACATATTTCACATTTGTTATTGCTATGTTGAATCTTATGGTAAAAGCTAGTATGTCTCCAATAACTCTCACGGGTGATACTGCAGTTTGTGAGCAAAGCAAATAGAACTGGATTGTCACAGAGTCGATGGCTGTGCTGCTGGCCCAGAAACTTCTCTTTGGCCGGCAGAGTCTTACCACAGCATAGTGGTGGAAAGAGACTAACTGCTTCATCTTCCTTATGGATATGCTGGCATGTCTCCCTTGCGGTTAAAAGCAGGAAAAAAAAAATTATACACAGGGTTTGAGACTGTCCAGCTTTTTAAAATAAATCAGCCTGTGTTGCTGTTGCAGAGCATGCGCTCCATGCGCTAGGGTGGAAATGCATCCTGATTGCCTGTGAAAAATGAAACTGCAGTGCCTGACCTTCATCTAAAGAAAGCAAGCTCAGAAGTCCATGCCCAGAGTGGTGCTGGCTAATTTTTTTTACATCGGTGTGTCAGGATGCAGAGCATCGAGGCATCCACAAAGCATCAGTTGGCTCCAGGAGTGCTAGAGAAGGAGTTAAGCACTGGGATAAGTTTTAAGAAAACAGGAGATTTCTGTATATAATGCTGAAGTGACTGGTTGGGGTTTTGGGGTGTACTTGTCTGCCATACAAGCTGAGACACTTTGAGACTCTGCTTCTTTCGAAAAACCACAGGTAACATGGCAGCAGAGAGAACGTGCAAATAGCTCCTTGATGAGACAGCCCTCTAATGAAGCAAGCACTCTGGCAGTCCGGCCAGCGTCTTCCTACAGTAGTCCCCTCTATTTCCCGGGAGAAACCAGGCTGTATCAAGGAAGGAAGAGTGGGAAAGAGCATCTTGAGATAGTAAAGGACACAAGGTGGGAAACAGAGGATGAGGCTTGTGAGGAAGAGGTCTAGTACTAACACCAGCAAGAAGCTTTCCTAGCACGTGAAGCTGAGGCACAATACTGGAGAATTAACCAGGGAAAAAAAATGCTTCTGGTGCAATCATCAGAATTATTTAAATGCTAGAAAATTCCTTGTTATTCAGTTGACAAACAAAATCTATGTTTGTTATGACACTGCCATACAGCTTTATGCTTTGAAAAGGGATGCCTTTAATCAAGTGGTTAGCCTAGCCAGCTTAAACAGAGGACTAAACTATATGGCTGTGCCTCTATTCGGGAAGTAGTCTTCTGTTTTCATATAGGTATCCGCCATGCTGTGTTCCTGTGGCATAGCTTGCTCTTTGGACAGCAAAATAGAGGTTTGTTTTGCACTTTCTGAGGTAACATTTTTTTTCCACCAGATTAATACAGAGAAAATCTAAACACTGGTAGATATCATGTGAGGCTTGCACTCAAAAAAGATTGGTAAGAAGAGCCTTGGAGCAGAGGAGATATTCTTGTCTTGCTTTATACTTTGCTGTGACCGTGGAGTCTGCCAAAGCAACTGACACTTCACTACAGTCTTCTGTATACAAAATTATTTCCACAATATCTATTATACATCTATTCGAGGCCTGACTCATTTTGCTACAAATCCAGTCTCTGTAACTCTTTAAACATGGTTCTTCTCCATATGAAGGTTAAGTATGGCATATACTTGCATTCTTTAGTGCTTTTAATGGATCTGACTCTGCTTCATAGGCATGACTTTGCTGTGGGAACCGCACAGAGAGACTGAGCAAATTATTATAACGCAAACAAATGTCTTACTTGAATCTGAACAAATAATTCCAAAATCAAGATATTATTTTGTACCTTGCAGTACACTGCAGGAATGAGAGCTTTGTAAACCTCTGAGTGGGTGTATATACTCTAAGCATAGGTATCTCCAGATGCTGTCCTTGAAACTGAGTATATAGTTCTTCAGGTTTAAAGGTTTACTCTGGAAGAATCCTGGGGTCTCTTTTCAGCTGAGGAAGGTCAAAGCAGCAGCTGCCTGTTACAGCCTGTCTGACTAACAATCTGCAAGATGATCTGACGGGCACTGACATGTTTAGCACTCCCATCTCTGCTTACTGGAGCTCTTGTAACTATTCTGAGCCATTCAGTGGGTCATGCTGGAAAAGAGAATCAAATCCCAAAGCGATGCCTCTTGGAGTAAGAAGAGGAGACGGAAATCACTGACAAGAGCATGAATTAATTATTTCGATGGTCCTGTGCAAAAGCAGAAATGTTTTAGAACTGTTTCTTGTGGTTGTTATTCACCAGTTTGTACTTCTGGAACCTTTAACAAGTTCTTACACTGGATAAATCCTAGGTGCTCTGGGCACTACCATGTGTATGAAAGAATACAATAAACATTGCTGCTGCTACTATAGTACATAATGCAATAATAAATAAAGGTAGCAATAAAGCCTGATTTATTTCTATCACACTATGCAGGCAAGATCAATTGATCACATAAATGGTGTCTCACTCCTGAAATGCAGCCACCTCTAGGAAGGAACACCACAAGTGTTCTCACAGTGCAGAAGAACTTGAGGCAGAAAGGTAAAAATACTAGATACAACTGCCTCATTGCATAAATTTATACAGTTGTAATAAATTTATCCACTAGATTTTCTTGCTTAGAAAATTCAGGAACATACCTGACTTAAAAAAAAAAAAAAAAAAAAAAAAGTCAAATCAGTGTATGATTATCCCTCTTTTCCCAATCAATACAATCACCCCAGCAGGGTAGCTTATTCAAAAGCACTCATCATATCTGCTTTGTGTGTAGAAAGACTCTTATCACCTCTCTGTGATTTTATAGTGCTGAGTATTTTTCTAATGCTTCTTCCATTTCAGGCACTGAGCCGTGGATCAGGGTCACAGATGTGGCCAGAGAAAAACAAGCATAATCTACTATGTGTTTGTGAAACTGAAAACTTTGAAAGCTATTGTGCTCAAGGCTTACAGCAATAAACCGAGCCTTCTTAATAAATCACAGGCCTGTGTTTGTATAACAGACCCTTGCCTATTGGCTTTCACTGGGGTAACTCATGCCTGCTTTCTTCAAAACACCCCATTTACATCTCAATCTAAAGGCTGTATTTATCTCCCCTTATCTACTGTCAGGGGACCTCCTCTTTGTAATCTTTCTTTCTTTCAGGGGCTTTGCATTCATCTTTTTGTGGCAGACACACTTCCTTAGGTAAAAACTATCCACGAGCAGAGCAGGGTAAGGATACATGTATACTGTCACTTAAACATACATCCAGTCCTACTGCCAAAACCAAATTTGCCATCCACCTACTCTGTTACATTTCAAGCCTTGCTAAAACACTTTTCTCTGAACTCTTAGTCATTTTTGTATAGTCAGAGTCCAGACATAGCTGGTGTTTTACTACGAGTCTTAACTTTGTGCTGCGGACAGACAGCTGCCTGTAGCTTAGGCCTATTAATGCCTAAAGTGAATAAAAAATGTGGACTATCAGTGTGGTGAAACTTCTTTTTCTCTCTTATTCTGTAAGCATTCCTACTCCTATGCTTCTTTCCTATCTTTTGCCCCAGTTGAGAGAAAATCACTGAAGAGTAAACTCAGTGTCTTCCTGCATAGCCACAGTGGTTGCCAACGGTGTAATCAAGGTAATTTGTAACCAGCTCAATAAAAGTCTTGAGCAACCTGGTCTGATCTCATAGCCGATCCCACTTTGAGAAGGAAGTTGGACTAGGGACCTCCTAAGGTCCCCTTCATCCCAGATGGTCATCCCATGATCCTGTGATCCTGTCCTGCAGTTGTAGGATCCTATGTGTCTGCACCAGCCACCATGGCTTTACCACTGCAACACTCTCAGTCCAGGGTAGAGGAACTTAAAGAAAAATAAAACACACTATATATATTTTTGGCCTAGATTAGGTGCACTCTAAAGCCTGCTCTGGGCTACTCAGACTTTGCTAGTAGGGCCCTTAAGTCTTGCAAGGACTTTGAAGAGAGGAACAATGCAGTTACTTGAGCCGCTGTGATTTTTCTCCTTGCTAAACTTGGTTCTCCAAGCTTGAAGGTAAATCTAAAAGAATGCATTTGAGAGCTACTAGTATCTGAGCAATATAGCCAGCATGCTCACCCCAAAACATCTTTAGTGAAATGGCAAACTGAAATTTAGTCCAGACTGTTTGTGTCTCGATTTCATCAGAAGCAATTTCTCTGTTATTCACTTAACCCACCGTCTGAAATTTCCTTAGCTCAAGGTCTTACCACCCTAGGATGTGGTGGCCAGGTCCTCTGATCATGCTTTGCTAATTCCAACTCAAGAGCCAGGACTGCTCATAAATATTTATCAGAAAGGCGAGTATTTTGCTTTCTTGCTTTTTCTGTGGCAGACATCTTGTGGTTGAATTCTGTTGAAAATTCTGGTTTTAATGTAATGACATAGCTCAAAAATATTCTCTGTGGTCACTTCTGAGCTATGATATCCTTACTTCTGCTGAAGTTATTTGAAAACAATGCTTCACCATATTTCATTATTGAATTTTTCTGTGGCTGTCTCTAGAGTGAACTGAAAATAACAGCCACCTTACCTCTAGAGGGTGGCTTAGCCAACCTGAAATCTAAATCCAAGCAAGTAAGATCAGATCGAGTATCATTCTAGTCATATCATTGATTGCTTTCTCTGGCAAAAAGAATTCAACACCACAGGTATTGACTAACTCATTAGGGAGGGCAAAGAGATACAAGAAGTGAAGCACATCAAATATTTAAAAAATAATTCCATAAAGTATCTTTTTATATTCCCTCAGCAATGAATGGGCATTTATCAATGGTGTTAAAAGTCCTTTTTTTCAGATGTTCACGTTAACAAACATAGGGTTAAAATTAATTGTCAGTAGAGCAGCACTGTAGTTCTTCCCATGCAGTTTGTGGTCTGGACAAACTGCCACTTTAAAATATACCTTTTCTGTCAGTGGCAGCCAGATACCTTAGCAATTGCACGGAACTACACCAAGAATAATAATGGCTATTTGTTTTTTATTATGAATTTAATATTTGAAATGGTTAGCTGACAAGTATGTTTCCAACTCCACATGCAGTGAAATCCATTTTCATCAGCCTCAGTTTTGGGAGATCTATGCACTGTAATACCATCTATTAGAATCTATGTGCTGTATCATTGCACATTATGGATAAACTTAGAGATTTTCACCTAATGTTTGGGGGATCGTAAAGAAGGAATAGAAATACAGAAAATGTAATAATCTCTTTAGGTCCTTTATGCACTTCATTTACAAAAAATCATAAAATCGATAGTAAAATATTTACTAGTACTTTGCAGTTCTCAAATGGCAAAAATTGAATTGTATAGTGTCTCGCTTCTGCAGAAAGACAGCTTGAGTCCCAGGAAGGCAGCCACTGAAAGAAATGGACTTTTTAACCAGTGTACTGTGAGGACTAATACAAATCTCATACCTGTCCCTGCATCACTGGAATTGAGACTTTTGGTATTTACCGTAACTTCAGAGAAGTAAAACGTGTTTATTTTTTTGTTGGGTGTGTTTTGGTTTGGTTTGGTTTTTTTGTCAACTCAGGTGAGAGACTGTGTATGTTTTGATAGCTGCAAATGATCTAATTGAAGTGATATAAGAAAAAGTGAACAACAGAAAGTTTCAGCTAAGCTATTTAATTTTATATTGTAGCAGACAATTAGCTCACCTACAGATGCACACTTACTGCAGCTCAGCTGAGGAAAGGTAACCTTCTAATACTCCATAAGTGCATATCACAAAGTAGGTGCTTTACTAGGAAAGGCTTTGATTCAGTAAAGCTCTTGAATGTTATCAGAGCGACGTATTTAAGTGAGGTGTGTGTTTCACATTCCAAATCCGAAACATCTCCCAACCTTGTAGTTCCACAAAAGGAAAGAATTTGGATCATATTATAATGTAACATGCTGGAAACATAACATTGCAGTCATCAGTCTGAAAAACACTATTTCACGGACGTTAGAGTTTCTGTCTTTCTGATCAGCCCCTTTCTAATTTCACCTCTACCTTACATGAACCAGTCTGTCCAGTCTAAGCTGTTTTCATTTTAGCTGGTTGAAAAGGACTCATGCCTTGATTGTACCATCCACAATAGCAATGCAGGGATAATCCTCTTTCCAGTGCAAATCATAATCTGAACATAGTTAACTCATGCAATCTGTGTGGATTTTACGGATTTTTTCATCCGCTTGATGACACTTGAAGATGACTCAATACAGACTTAAGCACATCCCATTGTTCTACTATTTTACAAATTGTTTTCTATATCTCTAGGCAGAAAATCTTTTCTATTGTTGTTCCAGAGGGCTTAAAAATTCTGTGCATTTCATACTGTTGTCTTTCACATTTGTTATATTTACTATCTTTTTGGCCACTAGGTAAGATGTTCTTTAGGAAATGTAAGTATATACATCCCGACGTTTCATGCCTGGGATAACAGTCCAGCATTCTCATTCTGGAATCCAACTCCTTATTCATAAAAGTTCAGAAAGCCACAAATAGAAATGAAGTTGAAATGCAAATATACAACTTGGAATTGCCTGCAGAATGCAAAACAGAGAAAGCTTTTATTAATTTAATCTTTAATAAGACTTTGGCAAACAAGTTTGTCTTTGTTCACTGAGGGAGAAAAGCCTTCATTAGCTGCACCTCCTTCTCATTGTGTATTGGGCTAATTTTTGCACTAATTTTTGAATAACCATGACCAATCTAGTTAACTTGATTGCTGACTTAGTCATAACGAATAAATGCATCCATGTAAGAAAAGAAAAGCAATATTCCTTTTTACCAATAGAGGGTTCTGTTCACCAAGGGGTTTCCTTGTTACGGTGCCCGTTGTTGGCATTTCCATTTCCAGTGGTTCACGGATGGATCGCGAACAATCCAGCTCCGACTCCCCAGCTGCTGGGGAGTCAGGTAGCAACTCTGTCCTGGTGGGAGATGTGGGGACCATGGCCCGACAGTCCATGGCCACAGCATGACAGTCTGATTCCCTCTGACGGGGAAGTCGTCTCTACCAGCCAAACAAATGCTGGAAAGGATGGGGAGTCCTAAATCCTGTTCCCTTTGTGGGAATTAGGCACCTAAATCAGGTGGGGACATATGGCTCAAAAGACCCCCCTGGACCTGTGTACCTAACACTTCCATTATAAAACTGCATCCACCGGGAGTACCCTAAACACTGGAGTGCCATCCCGCCTAAAGGAGATGCATCTCCTGTCCCTCATGTTCAGGCAGTGACACTGTGCAAAGAAGGAAATCAAGCTTTACTGAGACAAAGCGTAGGCTGTGAGAGGGATGCTCATTTCAGAGAGGGGGATTTGGTTCTAGTTCTGGCTCACCACACCAAGCACAAGACATATTTCTCTCATTTAAGAGCCAGGACCCCACGCTGGCCTGTTCTTGCCTACTGCTAGTCAGGAAACCAGCAGTGCTGAAGTGTCATCCGTAAAGTCGTAGTCTTGGTGCAGCTCCTTTCACTGAATATCAGCGGTTTTCAGCTCCCCTGGACATGGTCAGGGGAATTATTTCTCTGGAATATATATATTTATTTACATAACACCGAAATCTCCTCTGACTTTCTCAGATTGCCAGTCTGTTTTGGGCTTTGTTGATAGACAGTTGGAGGTCAGTTATAACTTTTAGATATAACATATATTTATAAAGAAATATTTGTCCATAAAAAAAAAACAACTTTCCTGTAAAAAATGAATGTGCAACTGCTTAGAGTGTAATCAGCAAAGATTAACTTTTTTATTATTACTCTTGCAGTTCTGAAAGCATGCATGTGAGCTCATAGAAACTCTGCTATTCTGTAATTATAAATAATAAAATCATATTATAGCTGGCAACTGTGGAGTGGTCACACCAGAGTTAGCAAAATAATTCATAAGAGTTTTTTTGCACTTTTATGAATTAGAAGGTGGAAATCAAAATGGAATGAAGAGATTTCATAGCTACTTCAGCTAATTGATAGGAACTCTGTCAAAATTCTTTGAGTTCATGGCATCATGACAAATAAATATATATATCCACCTGTGCAAGCACAGAGATCTTGAAACTGAGATGTTAACTGTGGTTCTTCAACTATATCTTCTTCTTCCACACACTGACTGTTCTAGATAAGAATTCAAGAGCAGCCTAAAGTAAGACTATGCATTGGTTCTCATTTACCCATGGCAACAGCCTGTTTTTCAGTTTTTGTGTTTGCTACTTATTTTAATCCCCCCGACAGAATGTTTTCCATTGATTCCATTGGAGCTATAGTTTTTACCCATGTTTTGCTACAAGTGTTGAATAGTGCCAGATCCAGATAATGGACTTGGGCAGACAAATAACTTCAAAAGGGTGTTTGAATGAAGCTGTCTGAGTTTGCACCGAAGCAGATGAAAAGCATTCATAAGATCTGTTCTGTTACTTTAGCTCTGTGTGGTGTGTTTTGGTTTGAGAGGTGGCAATGGACAGCTGCAGGAGGGTGGGGGGTGAAGGATTCCACCTGTGGTGCTGCAGATATCTTGGCTGACCTTCTCCCAGGGAGTATTACAGGAGCAACCAGCAAACCAGGAAGGCCAAAGCTGAGACCCTCCTGCTGCAGTTGATGGTTGGTGATTTGTCTGTGTCTTTCAGTGCTTCCGTGTGTTCAGCAATGTCTAACATGGCAGAAACTCTGGTAAAAATGGGCATAGGAATACATCTAGATCTACTTTGTATTGATGCAAATGAAAGACTACATTCAGGCAACTACAGAAATATATCCTTTTTGGAAACAGGTTCAGTGATGCTTTGTGTTACACTCCCTATGGAAACAGGGTATTTACTTTTAAATTACTTTCCTATTATCAACCTGTTAAGACTGTTAAGATATCCAAAGTTTATGAAATAACGTATCAGGGAGGAACAACATCTTGAACTCACGTTACAAAAAAAAAAAAAGCCAAATCACTTATTTATCATTTATCTGCTTCTCTCAGCTGTCAATCCAATTTTCCTGCCTCCACTGATCATATTTTTTGCTGTCTGTTCCTTAACAGATTTTGTTTTGATTGCTTCTGTTCAGATTCTGTCTGTCATCTCAGTGTCTAAGCCAACCATATGTTAGCTTGACCCAGTACCAAAAAAACTTCAGTCTGAGTTCACTTGAGAAGTTATTCTTGTTATTATTTGAGGATTTATTAATTTGTCGTTGGCATCTGGTTCTTTAACACCTGCCCTGAAATCTGCTTTTGTTTTTTTCACTGCTGGAAAAAAAACAATAATTTCTGCCTTCAAGTATATTCAGAAATAACTCTTCCAGCCTTTCCTCCTACTATAAGGTGTATACTAACAAAACAGCATCTTTGTGCTACTAAAATGCTTTCTATCTGAGATACACAATGGAGAAGTAGTACTATTGCCATTTTATTGCTTCAGAAATTTGGGCACAGATGAACAGTCTGATTCAGCTGATATTAGTCAAAAGGATGGTGGTAAAATGAAAACTGCTTCCAAGCTTATCATTGATGTTGGAGAAAGAATTAAACTTTCTCCTTAATCTTCAGGGCTGCAGGAGTCAATCGGAGAGAAAGCATAGCCTGTCTTCGAACGCTGCCCTCCCTGACACTCTCTCTACTCTTAGTAGAACTCCCTGCCTCCTTTGTGCTGAGAAAGGTTTGGAGACCCTGCCACTGGCTATTTCGCTTATCTGCCCCTAGCATTGGCCTTGAGTGGAGTGGTGACTGTGCCGCTGCCTCCTGACTTTCCAGCTCATGGCGTAATGACAAGAGTGTTTGCTCTCACTGAATGAAAGAGACACCCAGGAATGAGTCTGTAAACATTTTGCTGATTTGGCAATGCCCCAAGCTTTGCATTTTTAGTCATTCAGTGTTCTCGTAATAAATCCCTCAAAGCTTACATCTGAGCTGTGTCTTTGTGCATGAAAATGAGACCTCTACAGCTTGTGTCCAAAGCTGCTTTCTTTGCAATGAATTGTCCGTCTTCCCTCTTTCATTCCCTGCTAAATATTGCCTTGCATTGAGTTTAGCCCTTCAAAGCAGAGTGATATATGAGAGTCATAAATGCTGGAAGATACCCCAGGGAACACACTGAAGACACCACTGGGGAGGCAGAGGGAGAATGCTGTGCTAGAGACAGATAGTTATTATTTGTATAATGCAGAGATGTAATTTGAAAATTCATTCTCCCTGTAGCATTGACCTGGAGATAAGTCAGGCCATATATCTCTCTCTTGATCAAGGTTCAATATTCGTTCCTGTATTTTTAGTTGACTTTATAATTCCCACCTTTTCCCTTCAACTAGCCAAATGACAACCAGTGCATTTGCTAAACAGTTGTGTTGGTTGTGTTATCACTCCACTCGCTCAGAACTGTAACAGGATGTTTGTCTGCTGAAGAAAAACCTGCCTCTCATTTACTCTGCAAAGCACTTCACTGCCTTCACGGTAACTGTAGCTGCAATTATCATTGTTGGCATCCAGAGATAGTGATTTTTCTATTTACACTTCATGCCTGGCCCTTGTGAAGTTTAATAAATGAAGTCAGCAGTTACATTATCATTTGATAGACTCATCACCCGATAGTAGCTGCTGAAATATGCAATAAATAAAGGTCCTAGGGGAAAGGAAAGAGGTTAGGAAAAACAAAATGTTTCTCAAAGAGAATTACTTTTTTTTCTTTTACCCTATGTGAAGAAATTTAATTACAGTTTTTCTGTTTTGTTTAGTATTTACTTTCTTTTGTTATTTTATAAGAAGTTACCTTCAGGAATTCATTAGTCTAACCACAGTTTAACTCAGAATGCAGGACACATAGCAAAAAACAATAATA
>KL282757.1:7095-26766 GCA_000699545.1 Podiceps cristatus | reverse complement strand
TCTCCGGCAGCCGGCGCTGGGTACTCTGCTGCCCGGGTCTGCCCTCCATTCATGGCCTCTGCCCTTTCCGTGTTCCCTGGGCTGATGGGCCTGGTAACCTGGGCACCCTGGTCACCTCTCCTGCCCTTTCTGAACATTGGCACGATCTTCTGTCATTTCCCTCATAGCCCAAGATTTTTTAAAATTAACTTTCTTGAGATTTCTTTTGCCAGTTCTTCAAGGATTGTTATGCAAAAGTTCCCTGTATGTCCTATTTTTGAGATGTTTTTGTTCTAGTAGATGTTGCTTACCATCTTCACTACTTAGTAATGGACTGAAAAGTGTGTGGGGGGGTTTTTGTTTGCCTTTTTTTATTTATTTTTTTTTTAAACTAGATAATAAGGCACCTCTTCCTTAAGCTTTCTAAGAAGGGAACAGAAGTTTTTACCATTCCTGCCACTTCCGTGCTATTTTACCATCTCTATCTAGTCATACCCCTCGGCATTATTGCACTCCCATTTTACTGTCTGTAGTCACATCGCTCATGTATTTTCTGTAGTCTTCATTTTTTGTATACTCCAGAACATCTATATTTTTGCCTTTCCACATTGCTTTATACAATGCTTTTAACTTCTGAGCATTTCCTTTACCCTTTTGGCTGAGCCAAAATTGTCCTTCATCAAAAACTGTTTTGTTAATTATGCAATCATGACTCTTAGACTATGAAGTAAAATCATAAGAATTTACATTTACATCTCATTTACATTTCTGTCTCTATTTTTGAATTGTATTTTTCTCATCATTCCTCTCATCTTGACGCAGATGGTCTTTCTGAAGCCTCTCTGTGTGTAGGAGAGTATTTCCCTGGCTGGGACCGTCCATTTTCGCTTATAATCAAATTGTGATTGCTGGCTCCTAAGCAACCACCACTTTCTTGTCCCACAATTAAATTGTTTAAACATTATGAGTTCCAAAATACTTATTCCATATAGACTGGAATAACTTCTGTCATAGAAAATAAGTTTTAAAAACTCTAATGAGACGCGGCTGCTGGCTATCTGGGGCTTTTTCCTCACAGAGCTCCAAACTGAGCACACGTTTTGCACATTGGACGGATAAGTCTGATTCTCTGTAGCCATCTCCGCTCCATTCCAGCCCTCCTCAATAGGATTAATTGGGACAAATTACTGTCTCTGCATCGCTAAAACAACGATGATGTTTTAATATGTACTCTTACCTTCTCACATCTTCAAATTTCTTTATTTGTTTAAAAGGATTGTGGCAAAATAATATTCCAGTTTGGTAAATTGTCCTTCCTGTTTCGGTAATTACATCTGTTTGATCTCATTTCTCCTCATCAATGAAAATACCCAATTCTTTTTGCATGTTACCCAAACTCAGAAACTGGGCATATAGACCACTGAAAAACATCTTCCTGTTTCCCTTGAACTATTGATTTACCTAAAAATGGACTTAATGATAGTGTGGATCTGGTTTCCATTTCAGTTTTCCAGCAACATTATCAGCATGGTGTCTGATTGTCTGAAGTTACTCTGCTGAGTTTCAGACCAGAGACATTTAGTGGATAAGGCTGATACGAGAACGACGGCTGTTCCTGATCAGGGCAGTAGGCAAACTT
This sequence comes from Podiceps cristatus, assembly GCA_000699545.1. NCBI lineage: Eukaryota > Metazoa > Chordata > Aves > Podicipediformes > Podicipedidae > Podiceps > Podiceps cristatus. The sequence continues at coordinate 25,148 of KL282757.1, read as the reverse complement.
TCATACTTACACATCACAACTCTGGATCACTAGGGAGGAGTCACAATACAGGGATTTTCTCTTCAGAGACCCAGTGTTGTCACCTACATTTTGCAGGCACACAAACGTCTAACTGTGCACGAGAGGAGCTCCAGCATGGCTTTTTTGTTGCGATGGAAGCACACATATGAACAGGTCTGCATTATCATAGAATCATAGAGTGGCTTAGGTTGGAAGGGACCTTAAAGATCATCTGGTTCCACCCGCCTTGCCATGGGCAGGAACACCTTCCACTAGACCAAGCTGCTCAGAGCCCTGTCCAACCTGGCCTTGAACACTTCCAGGGATGGGGCATCCACAGCTTCTCTGGGCAGCCTGTGCCAGTGCCTCAGCACCCTAGTGGTGAAGAATTTCTTCCTAATATTTAATGTAAATCTACCCTCTTTCAGTTCAAAGCCATTACCCCTTGTCCTGTCACTACACACCCTTGTGAAAAGTCCCTCTCCAGCTTCCTGTAGGCCCCCTTTAAGCACTGGAAGGCCGCAGTCAGGTCTCCCCGCATCCTTCTCTTCTCCAGGCTGAACAATGCCAACTTTCTCAGCCTGTCCTCATAGGAGAGGTGCTCTGGCCCTCTTACTTCATTTCTTCTGCAGTTTTTCCTTTAAAAAGGGTTGTTTCTCCTGTCAGCCATGCAATAACATGCAAATATTAAATCTGAGGCCAGGAATTAAGTAAAAATGTGCGTTCATAAGAGCATAGTTTTGTTGTTATAACACTGTTATTACTATGGTTCTGATGAGAATTGCTTGCAAAGCACCCAGCCAGAGACAGCATGTTAGCCAGTAAGGCAACGTACAGACACTCAGGAAGAAACATTAAGCTCACAAGTCAGCAAAGCAGCAACTCAACGCATCTGCATATTTGCAGAGGTGGAGCACGGTCTGTTTTGCAACTCATGTAGCCGTGAAGGGTCTTGCACACCTCATCTGAGGGACTGTGTCTCCCTAGATTCTGACGAGGGGTTTAAGTTTACAGAGTGATGTGCTTCACTGTGGAGGACATTGTCCAAATCACTCTCCCATGAGGTGCCCATCATGATAACAGGTTAGACAGAACAGTCACCTTTCTGACTGCCTAGTGGTGCTGTAACACGCGGCTCTGTGAATAATTACCATTAGTGGTGTACAGGTGGCTGCCCTCCTGATTTAGTTGCTAGTGCTTAGCATTCAGGATGATGGTTGAACTGCTGCCCAAGCTCCTCAGTATTGTGCTTCTAGTCACAGAAGGTATTTCTTTGCTTAATTTCTTAGTTATCACTGTGGGGAGGCAACAGGAGTGGAAGACATTTATGTCCCACTCCATCTCCATGAAGCTCATCCACCTTGATGCTAGTGCAGAATGAGGGGGTAGTGTTGGAGGTGGGGTGCACAAGAGCTAGACCTCCAGTTCCTGCAGCTGGTGGTATCTAGACTGCTACACAAAGCCACCTGCCTAAGCAGATCAATGTAACGCTATTTATGTAGCACTGTAAGTACATGCGGAGTCTTTTGGACATCTGAATTGAACATCCTCACTCTGAGGTTTTCACAGTCCAAATTAGACTTGACACACTACGGGATGATAATAACAGGGAATGGAAGGAAGCAGCAGAGGCTGATGACAGGATGGGGCTTGTGATGAGCTGAGTTCTGTGGACATGTTGTTGGATCCTCCTGAGCTTTTTGTTGTAAATAGAGCAAAGTGTTTGGACTTGTCAGCAACTATTTAGAAGAAAATCAGTGGCAGATGGGTGAGTGGAAAAGGTGAAACCCTAGAAAGGAGTTAAAGGAGAGTGAGTTGATGTGGGGCTCAGAGACAACATGGGGATTCTCTGCATGGGGGCTGTTGTGAGGGAAAGAAATCAAAGGAGTGAGGAAACATGCATGCAGCACATGCAGAGCAGCCAATAAAAAGAGGAAGAGAACACATGATAAAGTACAGGGAAGACTTTTTTACAAAAAGTTGTCAGCAATTTCATCTAGAATTATTTTAATTGATCAATAGTGATCTGGAATTGCTTATTTGGTTAATTCCTTTTGCGTATATATTTTAGTTGTAACTAAATGTTGAATAGCCTTAGGCTAGGATTTTGACAGAGTGCAACACTTGAACCACTGTGAGTTTGTCCTGATACACCCAGATAAACCCATGAAGAAAAAAAAGATCAGGAAGCCAGTTTGCTGGTTGGCACTTATTTATTGACACTTACAAGGAAAGAAGAGTCTGAACTTGTTTCATTTGATCTCAGAAAGGATTCATTTGAGTAGTTCCTGTATGACACAGTAATCAATTTCACTCCTAATTCTTACGCTTAGAACTATCACCTCGTGCTGTAAGACAATCTCAAACGTTTTCTTGTTATAAATATTGAAATGAGGGACAAAATCTTCTTCATCTGATTCAAGTGGAAGGACCCTCTGAGCATGTGGTAAAACTGCATTGGCTACATCTGTGTTTAGAATACATTTGTTATTCATTTTTTTATATGACCATGATTAATCGGTGAACTTCAGTTGTATTTTGTTGCGCAGCGATTCACGCTGAGCCATGGAGATGTCTAGGAGCGCAAATTCCTCTGGAGAGAATGTGTTGTATTAAGAGACTGACAGACTTTGGATGGGCATTTGAAAGATATTTTGACTTTAAAATAACTCATCAAACTAATACCACAGAGTGAAATCTACAAAGATGCAGCTATTAAATACTGCTGCTCCAGCTATCTAACACTGGAAACACTTGGGAGGGAGATGCAGTATAAGAGAAAAATAGAAATTATTTTTCAAAGCCAGTTGGCATCTTGAGCTTATTGCTTTCCCAGAGAGCCGGGCTGTCGAGGCAGCTTTCTTCCCTCCTGGGGAAGAGAGCAAGTGCTCTTCCTCTCTCTCACGATGCCCTCGGACTGATGCCTGAAATGGTATTGACAGTTCTGCAGAAGAACTGTAGCACGTCCATTTTTAATGGCAGACGAGCTCTTTAGCATAGCAGGGGGTGCATGAAGCTGAACAGGCAAGTGAGGGGAGGATGCTGTAGATCTCCACGTCTTGTCGTCTAGACTGACTACTTTGTAGTTCAACAATATGTCAGAGTAAGTAACCAGTGATTTAAATGAAATACTTAACACTGAAGAGAAGGAATATTTCCTAGTGGTTAGATGAAGGGACTGGGAATGAGAATTGTTGAATCTTGTTTTTTTTGTAGCTCAGTACTAAGTCACTGGATGACCTTAAGCAAGTTAATTAACCTATCTGCCATTTCATCCCTCTATAAACTGGAGATAATCATGCCTGCTTCAGAAATGGGTTGTGAAGAATAATTGATTCTTAGAAAATGCTTCAGCTTCCCCTAGTGAAAAACATACAGAAGCAAAGTATTGTTACTTTACCAACAACACGCACATAAAACTTTTAAAGGCACCAGTAACAAAGATACATCTTTCTTGTCTGGAACAAAGCATTGCAGGGGGGAGGAAAAAAAGAGAGAAAAGTATTAAAATTATGGAATCAGCTGAAAATAGAAGAAATAATGAAGACATCCAGCTCACTGCTGATAAAAACTCTTGTAGTTTCTCTTCCATCATTCCTTGCAGAACTCATCTGAAAGGACATCCACCAAGGCTTTCAAATGGGGTCAAACCAGCTGTCCACTAACTCTGTTTGACCAAGTGTAAAAACAAAGAGTGAATAAAAGTGTTCCAGCAATAAAATCTTCAGGAAGAAATCAATCTCTTAAACAGAAAATCCAAGGAGATTTGTCAGGTCTGTTTGAGTTCACATTTGTCTTTCTGCATGCTGAACTCTTGTCAAAATGCTGTCTTGGATCTAGACATCTTGGGTTTGTGAGCTGTTGGCTCCCCTGAGTTTCGGCAGACTTTGATACTGTATATCCCTGTTGACCTCTATGGTGCATTCCAATGGAGATTTCTCTCCATGTTTTCCTGGTTTAGGATCCTTCTTGTCTTAGAGTATCTTGACCAGTGCTGACCACAGGATACATCACTAGATCTTTGGGAGCACTCTAGATATCACTCTCTGACTGCCTCTATTTGCAAATCAGCAGGTTTTCCAAGGTCTGGCTGGACTCCCAGTTCCCCAGTCACCTCAGTAGCCCCGTTGGAGACCTAAACATCATTGATTAGCCTTTCCCCCTTCCATAGTCTTTTGGAGGCAGAGCCATGGAAACAGATAATGTTTTGGTTTTAGTTTGGAGTTCTTCGCTTCAGTCCTGGTGTGTCACACGACACTGGCATTATGTCATGGTAACCCCAGGATACACGCAGTGACCTTGCACAGTGCTAGTAACCAGCATTGCTCTTTGCTTCAGAATTTGCCTGTCTAGAGAAACATAATCAATCTTGCATGCACTTCCCAGCTTCGGTTTCTTCAGCCTGCAGGAGCATTCTTCTGTCTGGTGGACAGGTTTTGAGGAGCATTCAGTATCTTTCTTCTTGCAGCTTGTGCTTGTCTGTCTGTTTAGCTGCAAACGTTTTGGGGTTTGCTTTTTGGTTGGTTTTTCCATTCTTTCTTGCTTGGTGGGTGCTTACTTGAGGCCTTTACAGCAAACGTGAATAAATGCCTGTCTTTCATGGCACAGCAGTTCTCACTGGAACAACTTCAGACTACGAGCCATAATGACTATGTTGCTGATGACTGAATACCCCAAATAACTGTCAAAAGCATATCAAACTCCTCATTTTTGCCTGCTGTGGTGAGTAGTCTGCACAAACTACTCTCTGGAGGTGTTAAGACCTTTTGTTGCCAGCTGCTTGCCCTAAGTGGTTGAGGCTCAGTCCTGCTCTGTGAATGGCTCTGTTGTATTCAGTGCTAACACAGTATTCCAAGCAGGGCTAAGTTTGTTGTCACGGTCTTAGAGACGTCCTTCTGCTGAGCCGTTGTTACCCTGAGCTTCCTGGAAGTGCTGGAGTGCATGGACTGCTCTTCTCCCATCAGTTACGCAGACAAGCAGCTAACTACTGCTGAGCTTTGAAATCCAGCTGTGTCCAGCCTGGTTGCAGTGGCCCCGTCTGCCCTAGTAGTGGGTCAGTTCTGCTCTGAACAGGATTTCTGAAAATGGCACCAAGGAGCTGTGCCTGCAGAACTGAGCTTTCCACAAGGTCTTCACAATTGTGGCTGCTGCTGTGGGCATGAGAGTCACTGGCAAATGGTCAGCTGCTGTGCTGGGTCTCCAGCCATAAATCCTCTTGAATACAGGACTGCAGAGATCCCTCTGGCCCTAAGGCAGATACGTGGTGAGGAAAGCAACCTGCTGTCCCGGCTGGACACTCCAAACAGGCATTTCCCTCAAACACATTGTACCTACAGAGTTTGCATCCATTCACTGCACTGTTGCTGTAAAGCACTTTGAGATGCCCAGCTTCTGAAAGGGGTGCTAGAAGAGAGACATCAAGCTGCAGGCTTTTGCAAATGCTTTATGTTGTGTATTAGATTTAGTGATATATCGGATTGCAATTTTCAATGAAAAATAACAATGGCATGTGAAACTAACTGCCGTTGTGATTTCAACTCGGTGTTGACAGAAGAAGAATAGTCCTTAAGGAGCTGCTGCCATCTCTTAGAAAATGAGCACTGGTAGCAATTCTACTGAAATGTATAGATTTTCTTTCCTCCTCTTTCCTTTATTCTTTGTTACGACTAACAAACCAATGGCAATTGCATGGAAACTAGGTCTTCTTGCTTAGGCATTCATCTCTTCCTGCTGCGTGTTTCCCACCTGGAACTCTAATCCTTTCTCTGTGATCTAATCAATTCCTCAACAACCAGTTGCGATATCACAGTGCTAAAGTTTCAGGTGGGGAAATGAACTGCACAAATGGATGAACTCTGAAGAACCAAATACTTTGTTTTCATGCCAATATTTTTGGTGATAATAAATGAGGAGAGGTAAATGCAAAACTGTTGAAGATAGCAGCATACTTATGTCTAAATAAAGTGTTTATCATCCTAGATGTCAGCTGCTTTTACAGAGACACACAATGTATATGTGTATGTGTTGATTTTAAATTAATCAACTTTTCTAGGACCTCACAGCCAAATGAGACACATAAAGATTGAGGTCTTAAGTCTGAGTCATGTTCCAAAATGGAGGAGTGCTTTTAGAAAATACAGATTTCTAAGCAGGTGCTATTTTTGGTTTTGCTTATTGGTTTTCTTTTCAGTGCCTTCTGTGATGACTTTTTATGATCTATGAATTCTGATTTTTAAATAATGCTTGTTCTTCTTTTGTGACTAAAAGAAGCAACAAATTGAATTGGCAGCTGGGATCCAATCGCAGAGGTGATGCATTCATTACCAAACACCGTGTTGTCAGTCTACTAAGACTGCGCCTCTGCTTTTCAGTGGATTACTTCATGAAACACTGCTGATAGAACCCATGTCCAGAAATCTCCCTAGAAATGAACAACAGGTTCTGCAGTCTGTCGGAAGCTTAGGGAAGGCTGCGCAGTGTGGCTTGCCACATCGAGCAAACTAACAGTACTACAGATACACCTTCGTATTAGTCAGCCCATATGAACTAAATATTGATGTGCTACAGCAAATCAGAACTATACAGGCTTTAATATAGTGAAGATCAATGTGTTAGATGTAGCTTTAAGAACAAAAGTCACTTATTTCTTACAAAATATGCTTATTATTGGCAGCCAAGAAGTCTGAGTTTTTGCTCTGAGTCAGTCCTCTTTGGCCCTAATATCTCATCTCTGCCATCCTTCTCACTATTTCTATAAAAGTTGCAAGATCTATGAATTTTAATGAGAAGTAATATCTCCTGTTTTCAGCTGAGCCCAATGATGGTGATGTTGGAGAGCCATCTTCATTTTGTAGTTGGCTTTAGGCAGCAAGTAACCTTGCTATCGAACTCCTGCATTCAGAGCTATGTCACCCTCGTCACTGCAGCAGGCAATGGGTTTTTTCTGCAGCAGGATTTAGTGTAGGAGGCTGGGCTTGGTGTATCTGTAAGGCAAACTGGGGGAGGCACAGCGGGGCTTGTATGAACAGTAGTCATCTTAGCAAGGCATTTGGGGAAATAGGTCTGCAGGAGAGAGTTCATGTCCAAGTCAGAGGAGAAGCTGTAGAATATGAAGATGTTGACTACCAAGCTGGCAAGACAATAAGCAGGAGGCGTAAGAGAGCGGCGGCTGTCATCACAGAGTGCACCAGAGTGAAGCTGAATCTCAGCTTGTGAAAGCAAGGGCTAAGATGTGTTTTCTGTTGTAGGGAGATGAATTTGAAAGAGCCTCAAGAGCTAAAGATTGCCCGTGTGCTTTGGCTGAGTTGTCTCCTAGCCCAAGAGAATTCCCTCTTTCAACAGAGACTTACACATGTGCAATTTAGGCCTTTTCCTTAAATCTTTTCTTGATGCTCCTCTGACATTGGAAGAGCTCGAGTGTTTACTCGGAACTCAGCAGAGATGGGGACAAGGCTGGCTTTCCTGAATCACTTTAGTGCTCACCTGTTACCGTGGTACACATTTAGATCCTACCACCTGGTTGAAAAAACTGAAACTCATGGCCACACCTTTAAAAGTGGAGTGATAGCTGCCGAGTTATTCTGCAGTTTATCACAGTGCCTGTAAACATTCAGCCTGCATGGAGGTGGTCCAGGAATAATGTCTTCAGTTGACTAAGTTTGCCTGCCAGGCCTTATTTTCCATAGCTTATAGCTTTGCTAAACTTTACCTGTTTGGGCTGATGTTTTCTAAGCATGATTGGGCAGTTTGGGGGAAAATTTAACTATAATTTACTTGAAAAAAGTCCATCCTTGTTTTGCCTGAGCTCAAGAATGTTCTTGGAGATGTTCTGATGAGAAGCAGTGGTTATCATAACATAGTTGGCCGTGTCCACAATGTAGCCTTAGGTTGTTAACAGTGATGTGGTTTTGACAGTTGACAGCTAAATAATAAAGAGGAAGTTTTCAGAGGAGGAAGCAATTTTAGTGGAAAGGCCCCCAGTGATTTTTTGTTTTGTTTTGTCTTTGGAAAAACAATGCTATACTGTGGATCTTTTCAGTTGGGTACTGTTTTTTACTTGTCTCTGTGTGAGGCGATTTAGTGTTGGCTGTTCCCTCAGCTTTATTGAAAAGGATGATATAGGACTGCTCACCTACATGCCTTCCTGCTTTCTGCCCAGCAATTCATTTTGCTTCTTCTTCAAACAAACCTCTTCTTTTGATGATACACGCCATTTTGTCCTGACCCCCTGATTAATTCTGTCTCAGCTCACGCGCGTTTCTCCTGTTCGTCACAACATCAGGTCATTAAATAGAGACTCTACGAAAACACCAGAATAACAATTGTCCGTGAATTGTGTCTTGTGTTCATGAAGCAGGATACACGATCAGATCCTGCTTTTGACATAAACTCTGTTTCCATTCATGGTAGATGACAGATGAACTAGGACTCTGCAGTCCTGAGATGGTGGCTATTTGGTGAAGAGTTTGGAGGCTGTGTAGTAAGCCTAGCAGAGAAATACAGGTAGGGAAAATCATGGTCACACGGTTAAGGCAATTGAATTGAAATGGAAAATTGGATTTTATTTCACCCCTTGCAAGAGTTGGTATTACGAAGCTGAGTGAGTCAAATGACATTCTCAACTACTGTCCATGTGGTCCCTATTTTCTGCGGATCCATTTTCAGTCACCCATGAACTAGTTTGTATAAATACTGCCTACTGTGTCTAGAGCCAAGGTGACTGGGAGCTGTTTTCTGAGGAAGGAAGGTGCTAAGCACTCTGAAAGGTTTGGTTCTAAGGTTCTTTAATTGAGCACCCAAAATACACTGGCATGTTTGAAAAAACTGGCTTTTATCTCTGTTCCTCAGCAGGGAGCTGTGAAGATAAATTCATTGATGTTTGTTAAAAAAAAAACCACAAATGCTCAAACACTACAATGAGAACACCAGTACAGAAAAGCCCATGAGGAAATTAATCATTCTGTATTCAATGCAAGATCTCGATGCTCTGCAGTAAATAGTACATGCACCACACATTGGATGATAAGGATAGGAGAAAATTTGAATAGCGTTCATTAAGTGAGCAACATCCATCCTTTGCACTGGAAAAGACAGGAGACCCATGGAAACAAAAAATCATGTAATTAAAGATTGTATCGTAATGTGTTTGCAGAAGGGGTGAATTAATGTTGCATGGGTGATCTTAAATCTGTCATTCACTAACTTGCTTAACTTTGCAATCCAAATGGTTTTTTTAGAGAGAGCAAAACAAATGCCTTTGGGGAGTTGGCGGGGGAGGCGAGGGGGGTGGGGAGGAGATGCCCAGCCAGGTGCTGGTGTGTGCAGCTAGTACTAGTGTACAGTATATAGTACAGCACAGCTAGGTACTAGTGTGTGCGCAGCTAAGCACCGGAGTGTACGTAGCTGTCTGCCTAATCTCTATATGGGGGGGGTGTGTGTATGGCTAGCTTGTGTTTATGCAGCTGGATGGTGTTTCCCTCTGGGGGAAAAAAAAAAAAAAAGGAAAATTAAAACTGGTTTACATGCCCAGGTTTTAGATGCCCAGGCTCTAGTTTGTCTTTAGTTTTTTAGATGAACTTTTATATGGTGTTTTGTGGTCCAGATAGAGCCTCTGCTTGGTTCTGGGTCACCTGAACACCCCAAAATCTGTTTGACTGATGGGCTAAGTGTATGTGGGAGTTATTGTAAGATGCTTCCATGGGATAGGCAGCATCTTTTACGTCTGTGTTAGTCGAAGGGCTGGCATGCTGAGGATTCACCCATACCAGTACCCAAGATACATTGGAGTGATAAAAAATATTAGTAGATATAATTTGTTATATCTGTGTTTGGTTTGATTACTGTCTTGTATTTGAAATCCTGTAATTAAAGCAGCGAACTGCCTCCAGGGCCAGTGCTACTCCAAGTAATACAGCACTAGTACAACTTCCTTTGGCTTCCTTTGACTTCAGGTGGTTCATTACAAGAAACGAGGGCTGGAGCCCATGTATTTAAACATCACCTCTTGGGAAATGAAGATCTCAAAGAGAGAAGGGAAACAGTGAGCATCATCTCTCCCTTGAATAAACGGAGGTAGCGGCACAGATCCCTGGAAATGGGAAGCGCCTTGTCTTGCTCAAACCCCTCCCCCACTAGATGGCACTGAACTCTTTTTCTTTAAAAGAAAAAAAAAAAAAAAAAAAGAGGAGGAAGACGAAAAATATGGTGGAGGTCATTTTGATGTAAAAAAAAACCTAAAGAAAGCAAATTGCAATTGGTTGTCCCTTAACTCTGCCCTTCCCCGCTTCTAACCCAGCACCCCGCCTGCGTGTGCCTTGGTACAGGCGCTCTCCTTGCTTCGGTGCCTGAAGCTTTCTTGGCAGGCGCTGGGTGATGGTAGCTGGAGGATGCTAAAGAAAGCGGGAACAATCCTGGGAGGGAACGCAGAGGAGAGTGGCCCTGTCCTTAAGATTACATCTGTGGTGAGGTCTATCAGGCAGCGCAGGGCTTGGTACGAGGAACGTGCTCTGAACAGGCTCGCCGGGCTCCTTTCTCTGTCCCGTGCCTCCAGACATTTTTTCTGTGCACCCATGTGCTTCAGCTTTCCCCCTGTATCACTGAGATCGTAACCTGCAGAAAGGAAAGCCTCAGCTTTCTTTCTAAAACTGCATTTTTGCTCCCCGATTCATTTAAGACCCATGCATTACCTCCCCTTGCCAAGATGCCCTTAATTCACTGCAGGGAACGGTTTCCATGTAGCGCGCCCAAGTGTGCGTGGAGGCTTTTTTTTCAATGCCTTTCTCCCAGCTTACATTCATCTGAAGATCGACAAGGATTGTTTTTTTCCCCCTGTGGTGAGGCGGGGGTGGGGTGGGAGGAAGAGAATTTAATAATGATCTGTTTGCGCTGAGAAGGGGCTGTCTATAATAATAATCCCAGGAAGAGACAGAGGAAAGGTTCCTAATGCCTGCAGCAAGCAATATTCTGCCCCTCCTGAAAAGAAGAGGATAATGATGTTTAATTCTAAGACTTAAAGTGGAGCTCATCTGAACTCCAACACTTTCTCCTACATTTATATATTTAAGGTGACTTGCAGGAGGATATAGATTGCCATCTGATAAAGCTACAAATGCAAGCAAAAAAATAAAAATGCATAGAAACAGCCACTGAAATGCCTTTTCAGAGAAAAAGATAAAACCTGGAACTGCATGCCAAGTTTTGACTTTCAAAGCCATGTTTGAGAACGAGAAGAGGGAACAAGTCTGGTTTCTCCAGGTACAAAAGTCCCCATGCCCCAAACTCTCTTACTGCCTTGGAGAATGACAGAAAAACCTGGCACCTGGACTTGCCTGGGTCCAACCAGATCTTAGCTCTGTGGACCATAATCCTTATCTATGACTAGAAAAGGAATGTAGGTATTATTACATTGTATGATTTTCCTGTCCCCTAATGTATCTTTGGCCAATATTATGAGAAAAACAGCTCTAGGAGCTGGACCCTCCATTTTGCCCGTACCCCCAGTCTTCCAGTTCTGTCTAAACCAGAAATGTAGGCAGTAAAGAGTTCTGTTTTCCAGTTCAGTCTAAGTAGAGAATAAATAGTTAGCAGATTCTCACGCTTAAATCTAAAATCCAACAATCTTATCAGCCAAGACCCATGTTTGATAAAATTAGGCTTGTTCCCTGTTCTCATCCTCCAGCTTGGCACTTGATGCTAAAGCAGTCCAGGTGCCCTCTCATCCCCATCTGTGTGCAATACAAGAAACCTGTTCACCATCTTCTTATAGTAGCCAGCACCTTTTTGACCACAAACCTCTAAATTTTACCCCCAAAGAGATGACAAATATGGCTGTTCCAAGCCTACTATAAAATTTAGTTCTTTTTATGTACTGACATTTAGTAGCTTAAAAAATCCGCTTATAGACATAGATTCACCTGTGCTTAACTGTTTTTAAAAAAACTTAGATCCTTGAAAATTTACCTTTGTTGTGAACAACAAAGTGAAGTTACTGCTAAAAAAATTTAAACAGTGCCTTGTTTCAATAAAACAATTCGCTTTATCTAGAGCTTTCCAGATACAGTTAATTTTAATAACATAACATTGAAAGTTTGCAATAGAGCTGTTTCAGCAGATGTGGATGATACCATGCGAGGGGGTCAGACAATACAGTACTTTTCATACCAAAATGGTTTAATGGGAGAGATGCCCTTCCATAGCTGAAAATCCCAGCTGATATGGGACGTGGTTTTGCCAGGTAAAATGGAAGGAGGCATCTTGCCTTTTTTGATTATATGAAGTTTAGTTTGGGGCCAAAAGCTGGTAGGATCCAGCCATGTGGGTGGGGTTTTTTTTGTTGTTGTTTGTTTGTTTTTTCTTTTTCTGATGCAGCTGTATTCCACAAGAAAATCCAGGCATGTGTTTCTGATACACAAAGAGCTACTGTGTGCCCCCTCTGCTCTCCCCACTGGAGCAAGGACGATCTGTGTGGCTAGGGTTGAAGGCTAGCAAAATCCCTGTACGCCCCTCTTGGGGACAAGGGCTGTCACCAAGCCAGGGGGTCCAGTAAAGACTCAGCTTATTTTCTATTCAGATGATACAGCTTGGGCTTCAGGGGCCAAAAGCTGGTAGGATCCAGCGCAGATGTAGATTTTTGCGGCACGCATCCCTGGAGAGGCATTGGGCTGTGGACTTTTTGGTGCAGTAGGAGGGACCGCGTCGTTTGCTGTTCGTGCTGTGGAGTCGCTGGTGTGTGGGAGCCAAATATTGGATGGGGCTAACTAGGTCCCTCTGCCAGCTCCAGGACGCTGTGGTACTCACAGACCAGGATGTGCCAGGATCCCGAGCTTTTTGATGCAAGGGAAATGACCGTGATTATTTCCTTCTTAAACAGTACAGTTCAGAGCCTAGAGGCCTCAGTTTTCTGGATCACACAGAATTCGGGTCTTGAATCCAGGGCTTTTTCAAGCTCACGCTTTGTGTTACGTAGTGGGTTGGGATTTTTTGGTGCAGTGAGAAACAGCTCTGATTGTCTTGGATTTGGTTGACACAATGTAAGGGCTTGTGACTAAGAATGAGCAGGATCCAGTTAGATCCAGGTTTTATATTTTCCCCTCTTAAGAAAGTAAGGCTTTGACATTTCCTGCCTGGGAAGTGGTGCAGTTTATCTTTAAGGAGGCTAGAGAAATAAGAAATGAGTCTCACGTTGCATGGGTGACATCACTGGCTTTTGGCTCAGCGCTCTGTATTCTCTGTCTGTAGGCTTTAGCCAAGGCTGCAGGGCTCGGTGTTTGAACAAGGAAGGATTCCCAGGTGTACAGAAGATTGGATTCGCTCTTATTTGGGTTAAAAACGGTGAAATGAGATTTCTAAAGCTTGGGGACTCCAGCTCGCCTTCTGTTGCACTTGATCTCTACAAGATGGGTGAGTTATTCCCATTAGAGAGAAAGGGAGTGGAAATTTAAGGAGAAAAAAACCATGTCTGAATATATAACTGCTGATGCTGGGGATGCAAATCGTACAAAGCTGCTGAGCTAAAAATCTCGGCTCCGACGTGGAGATCAGGGCATATGGCAGAGAAATGGTGCAGACCGAAAGCTGTTGACAACAGTTAGGGGCTGCTGTCCTCTCCCGGTGTAAGGTGTGTAGCTTTTTTCCAACCCCCCCTCTGGTTTGTTTTGGTTTGATTTCCCCCGATCTCCCTCCCCTCCCCATTCCTCAGCATCCTTTCAGCCAGCCGTAGCCCTGCCCGCCTGCCTTCATCTTGCAGATGGCTAACGTGCCGCCGTGTTAGGAAAACTGTGCACAACACATCCCGGCGCCGGGGACGAAGGAAGCTTTTCAGATACCGGCGGAAGGAGTGGGGTGGGGGTGTGTGTGTGTGGAAAAATGATGCTGGGGCCGAGGAGCAGTTCCAGTACTGTCTAGCGGCGGGTCCAGCCGGGGCTGCGGCTGCCCCCGGCTCCGGAGCTGGGAGAGCCGAAGCGCTGCTGGGGCGCTCTGGGGAAAGGGATCGTGGCATTACGCTGCCTGGATGACAGCGCAGACGACAAAAGCAGGCGAGTGAATGGCAAGGCTGGCAGAGAGAAGCCGAGGTGTTGCCGAACCCAAGATGTCAGTGACTGTCAGCGAAGTCTGCTAAGGGAGAGACCTGTGCACGCCTGCCTTTCCTGTTCCAGCCGGGGAGGTTGTATTTCAGCCACGATTTAAAACAGCAGCAGCAGCAACAACAACAGATTGCTCCCCCCTCTCCCTCCCTCCGCTTCGACCCCGCTTTAAACCCAAGCAAGCAACCGACCATCCAGACGATGATGCTCTTGCTGAGCCACTGACAAAGAAAAGGCAAGTCACCCATTCCTGAAACTGGGATAACTGGCTGCTTGCAAGCGGGAGATTGCTGGCTCTTGAACTTTTCTGTCCTGTGATGGTGCTGCGGTGACCCTGCTGATCTGAAAGCCATCTCTTCTGGATTTCTGAGCTGGCCAGATTGAAAGAGATTAATGGACTGATCAAACAGCCGTAGCTTTCCAGTCTCTTCAGGGGGGATATATCGCTTCAGCCCCCGTCGCTCCGTGGTGAGGGGAGCAGGACATCTTTGACTGGGGGGTCGCTGGCTTGCTCCCGTTCGAGGTGGAAGGCTGTGTTTCTCCTCGCCAGGTCTCCTCCGCAGAGGAGAAGAGGCAGATGAGACTCCAGGACTGCCTCCAGGGCAGAACTTTGTAGTGCTCTTAGCATCCCTCCGCAGCGTGGATGTGAGCCACGGGAGTTGGGGATGTTTGAGGCAGCCTCTGCCGAGTGACACCTAGCAGCTGCTCCGGAGTTTTTTGTGTGGTCTCACGCTCAAGGGCTTTGTCTGTTGTGAAGATGTCCATGGTGTTTCCGTGAAGCTGAGGTATGGCTGCTGGAAGGTTACTGCTGTATGCTGGCCTCTCTTTAGCTCTGTGTGCCCTGGGCATGCTGGCCGTGGCAATCTGCTCTGACCATTGGTACGAAACTGATGCCAGGAAACACAGAGAGAGGTGCAAGAGCATCACCACTAAGAGAAATGATCCTGGCTTCATTTATAACTCCAACAACAACCTGCCTCTCAGGGCCAGCAGGTCTAGGTTGGACCGCTGGGAAGGGAAACTCCTCTTGGCAAGAAACAGGAGGCAGATCTTTGCTATGAGCGCAGTCGACGAGTGCAACAGACAGTACAACTCGACCAACATGGGGCTCTGGAGGAAATGCCACCGACAAGGATTCGACCAAGAGCTGGAGGAGCTGATTGCCAAAGGTAAGGTCTGTTTTTTACCAAATGAACGTTCTGGGCCCTCCTGAGCTGAGCAGAGGCTGAGCAGAGCCATTTGGGCTCGCAGCTGGGAGCTGGCATCTCTAGCCGAGTACCTCTCCTTGCGATGGGTGAACTGGCCTGCCTGGGCATCGCTTCCCGAAGCATTGCCAGAGCAGTTTCCCAGGGGGGCTTTGCTGCTGAGGCGTGGGGTTTGGGAGCAAGAAGGCAGTGGGGGTGAAAGCAGACACACCCCAGAATGTCTCTTTCATCTCTCTCTCTCTCTCAGCTTAATACAGTCTGCCCATCACCATGGTATCAAATTATATTCCACATAGGTATAAAAAGTATTAATAAAGCAGACACTGGATTTTTTTAAAAATTTTGCTTGACCCCGTTGACTCAGGCAAAGTACATATTATTTTATTGGAGGCTACATATGTCTGTATTTCATCATTCCCTTACTGAATGCCCCATCAGTCCCAAATTATACCATTTGCAGTGCTCACATGTAGGCTTTTTCTGTCCTCAAATGGAGAGTAAACAAAGAGAAATGCTAAAGAGCAGGAGGAAACCCAGCTTGCTGTTTACACTGAGCTGTGTTTTGGAATATTTTCAATGTCTACAAAACACTACATGAATTTATTAGGAGTGTTAGCATGGAATAATTTTCTCTTGGGGTGGAGATGCATCTGTTTGCCTGTAGCATTTCTGTGCTATGTTTTTTTCTTTTCTCTTGGTCCTTCTTCTTCTTTTTACCCCCAAGGTGCCAGTTCAAGGTGATGGTCAGTTTGCCTCAAATGTTTCTTTGATCCGAAGTATAGGAAGGGGAGATATGCATAAAACCCAGCCTAAACATCCTGTCTACAAAAGATCTATGTTTTTGCAGGATGATGAGGGTTTCAGTAAAGCATGACAGTATCTTTGCTACCCACGGCAGAGTTACTCCATACAACAAAATAACATTTCCCTCCCATGGTTCTTCTGTTGCATTCAGATGATTCTCCGGCGGTTTATTTCCATCGCAGTGAAATCATTGCTTCTTACACCGTGTAATCTTTAAAAGGACTTGTTTTCTAATTGTGTTCTCTGTCCCAAACTCCCTTGATAGCCTGCATTAATTCCCTCTTCAGACGCCACAAGCAGAATTATTGCTTAAAGCTAATTATTCATGAGGGATATACTCTCACGTGTGTTAGCCAATGTATACATTTTGTTCCGTATGTTTTCAAAGTGAGCAGTACAGGTGAGTAGCATGGTATAGACTTGCAGTGAGACAGTCCAAACAGGTGGTGTAGCAGGGAACCTAGATCACTAGCTGGGATCCTGGCTGTTTTGCTAGCGGCCCTTAATGTCTAGTTGCTCTTTAACAACTCCTGTGAAATGAATCGGTGGCTTTGGTTCCATTTGTAGTGGACAAGTGAACACGTCCAAAGGCTGTCAGCATCCTGGCACCCAGCTGCTGGTTTCAGTGCTGAGGGAGGGATTTCTCTTCTCCGCTTGGGTGAGGGCGCAGATGTGCTGGGCTGGCCGCGGAGGGCTGGATTGCTCTGCCACGTGTGCTCGCTGTGTTCGGGGCATAAACAAAGAAATTCAACCTTGACAGTGGGCGAATGTGTCACCAGAGCTCATCTTTGGCACATGGAGTTTCAGTTGTTAGAGAGGTTTGAAATAAGTAAGACTCGTTCCTCTTTCACCACCCGCCTTGTCCTGGGCTTGGGAACGGCCGTTTCTCCTGCCAGAAACTGCTGAAATTGCCTGGCAGGGGGTTAAGTGCGAGGGCAGCTCTGCTAAGTGTTAGCCATAGTGAAAATGTGGCAACTCAAGCTGGGGTGGTTATAAATGCAGGAGAAGAAAGACTTTGAAAGATCTTGCTGTAATTTCTGTGTGTTGTGTATGTGTATGAGTGTGTGAAAGAGAGAGCGAAAGTGTGTGTGTGTAGTGAATTAACTCTAAATACACAGGGTTCAGCTAGTAGCAAGGGGTTCGGGGGCTCAGGTAGAGCGTGCGTTCCTGCACACCTATTCCTGGGCATATGTGTCTGCAAATGGCTGGATAGCCACTTCACAGAGTCGCTGCCCCAAGGTCAGAAGTGCAAATTGTGCACATAAGGGAGGTATGTGCAAATACCGGCGTGTGGCACTCCTTGCCTTCTTTAAAGGCTTTTTGATACACATTTATCAAACTTCATTGTATGTTGAGAGAAATGTTGAAGGAGGGAGACTCATAACACTGAATAACAACATTATAGTTCATTTGGTGGTCTTTCTGGAGTGAGGATCTACCTATACCTTAATTCTCAGCCATGATGAAGTCACACACATTAGCACTAATGCTATAGAGGTGTGTTGCTCTGGTACCTCCAGATTAAAACATAGAAAAGCAAACATAATGGCAATTTGATAAAACAAAATGTTTGACTTGAAATAAAACTGAAGATATTATAGGATTGCTTGTCTGCTTTATGTTTCATTAGATCAAACAGAACAAATGAATTTTACTCTCCCCTTACCAAAAAATAATGTAAAATAATTGTCTGTTAAAAATCCTTGTATGCTGGAATCACTGAATTAGAAGGAGCTAGCTTTACAGGAGCAGTCAGCTAGTGTCCCTGTTCCCACCTACGGCCAGCCACTAGGCTGTTTCTTTACGATCCCCAGCTATGGGATGAAAGTGGAATAAGTACATTTGCCATCGCTGCCCGATGTTGAGAGCAGCTCTGAGTCCAAAGCAAGGCAGGTATTCCAGGTTCATCCCAGCAGCACCACCACCTTGCTTTTCTAGTTTGTGGTTTGTTTTTTTTTTTTTC
>KL282756.1:9483-28282 GCA_000699545.1 Podiceps cristatus | reverse complement strand
GGTGGGGGGAGGATGGGGTGTTTGTCCATACAAAACAACAACAATTAAAAAAAACCTGCCCAAAATCTTCTTCCTCTTCCTTGTCTTTCTAGTTCTATAGTCTCTGGTAGATCTTTAATAGCATTCTGTTTCTTTTGCCCAGAGACTTTAAATATATCCATATCCAACACAACACCACCAAGGCAATATCCTCCCTCTTCCAAATATTTCCTAAATTTCCTATTTTCCTGTACTTGCTGAACAAGTTCATATTCCTACTATAATCATGGAAATTAGTCCACAGTATCCATTACAATTTTGGTCAGGTATTAAGATGCCTAAATTTTCTTTTTTATCCCCCATATATCTTGCACATCTTGTATGCAGACACTTAAAATCTGGAGCTCTGCAGCTCTGCCTTCCTTCCTCCTTTAATTCATACTGTGAATAACCCAATACCTTCTGGTTTTAGAATCTTTGCCTGATTGTTTTTCACATTATTCTGTAGAGTTTTGTTACCCTCCTGTCAATCTTGGGAGTAAACTTAATTTTCTTACTCTTTTTTTCATGAGATATACTCTAATCTCGGTCTAAATCTCGCAACATATCATTGCAAGGCTGAGTTATCAGGGTGGCCTGGTGAAACCATCTCTGTGGGATGCATCCTTCACTACTACAAAATTAATGCAACTTGCACAGATATACCTTTAGTAATACTTTTTGCTTTGAGATTTTATTTACCAAGAGAATTCTTCTTTAAAAAAAAAAAATGTTTATCCAGATAAAGTTTGACAGAGCAACGCAGGAGTTTTTCTCTAAGTGTTAAATTAGAGCTTCCAAATGAAAGGGTTGGATGAAAATCCAGCTGTGCCCCTCAGATCAGCTAAATGCTTCTGTAGTCATTATACAAGATTGATGAGAACCTCCTTGACAGATCCTCCTTGATTTGGACAACCGAAGTTAACAGAGCTCGTACTCAGATTATTCTAACGGTGCTAAATAAATACAAGATTTTTAATTGCTTATAATGTTTTAATGAAGTGGTTGATCGTGTTTTGATTTGTTTTTCTTCATATTTGACCTATTTTAACACTTCCTCCCATTTCTAATTCTGTAAATATATTTATTCGTTACTCTTCCTCATGTGTTTTATCCCTGTTAGATGTTCCAAAACGGTTCATAATGTTGAAGCTCTTGTAAAAATGGGCATACACTGGATTTCAGTTACCATCTTAGTTGTACTCTCAGGCTAAAAGTTCCTTTTAGTCTCAGGCTGGTAAAGCCTTTCTAACCAAATTTCCTCTTGAAACAAAAGGCAAGTACTAAAACTACCACTACACTGTCTTCCTATTACTCCCAAGCATTGCTATCAAAGACCGTGGTGGCATTTGGCTGTGGCACTCTCTGCCTGGCCAACTTTAAATCATATTCAAAGACATATCAAGCATGGAAGTTAGTTACAGAGTCATCAAGACTTTTCCTTTGCAAAAACAAAGACACAATAGTATATTTTGTATTTTTCTGATCATGAAAACAATGGTTTTTATTTGCCTTAATTTGAAATTAGTGAGTTCTAATATTATCTTCAGGGAAATCAAAGTTGATTAGACTTTCAGAACTAGCTTCAAGCAGTGTAGCTGCATGCCTTTCAAAATCTCACCCAATGTAGAGAAATCAGTGAATTGTGCATATATACTCAAAGAGAATAGCAGAGACTGTTCCATAGAGTAATTCCATTACATATATCATGCCCTATAAACACACTAAACCACAGTCAAATTAATGTAGCTGTTGTTTGGTAGTTTTCATTTTCTTTCCCAGAAAACAGTCAAATATTATTTTTTCTAATTCTGGATAATTCTAGTCTCAGACTGTTAATTTTTGCAGCAGAAGATACCTAGTTATCCCACCTGCAAAGCAACCAGTGTAGTGAGTTTGAAACATTAGAAAGGGCTCAGAAAATGCTTGAATTGGAAAACTGTAAAACAATGACCAAACAAAATAGAAGTTTAATCAACCCACTTTCCAAGCATAGAGATTAAAAGGTGTCACAACAATGTTGCAAAAGTATAAATGCAAGAAAAGGAAATTTAAATGAAGATGCTTTTACATGTTGTAGGAAAAACAAAACAAAACAAAACAAAACAAAAATTAGAAAAGCTTGTTAGAACCTGACATGCTAGTGAGGAAGAAAAAAAATTGGTGGGGAGGTGGGGGGGAGGAGGGATAAACCAAGAGAGTAAGGATTTGAAAAATGTCTCTGGGAGTGTGGTAGATTCTCCATGATCCACATTTTCTAAATCAAGTTTGGATGACTTTCTAAAATATAATCCTGAGTTCAGTCAGATGTTTTCGGCTTGGTGCAGGAGCTGCTGGAAGTAATTTTCTAGCATGCATTATGCAGCAGGCCGAGCTTTAAAATCTACTGAGAAAATGTTTGGGCCAAACTAGCAGCTTGTGCACACCAATATAACTTTTTAAAAGCCAGTTGAGTTGTATTGATTTACACCAGCTTCTGATCTTGCCCTTGGAATATAATTTACTGCTGTCATTACGCAGTAACACCCAGACCCTGCCTGTTTTCCATGCCGTAATAAGAGCAGCTGTCTTTGCGGTTTGGGGCCTGATCCAATTACACTCAATGGGAAAACTCCCATTTAGTGCAGGCACACAATTAGATGGTTACAAATTGGTCACAAATAAATTCAGACTGGAAATTAAAACTATTCCATCTGAGCTTGTTCTTTAGCTATCTGGTAAAATGCTAGAGTAGCCTTACAAACAGATTAACAAGTCAAAGAACGTGTTAAAATTAAGACTGAAAATAGGGAAAGGACTGTGCAACAGATAAACGGGGGTGTACGTACCAATATTTCCATAGTACCCTCCCTGTCGCCAGTAATTTGTAGCTCAATGACAACACAGCTGAGGCAGAAAGGAGCAGGACTTGGAGGTCTGGGGTGCTTGATGTCGTGGTATCTCTAGGAGGATTTGAAACGAACCTGTAGCTCTGTTGCTTCGTAACACCTTTAGGTGTTATGAATCCTCCTGACAGGTTTTGTAGGCATCAGAAAGGTGCAGGGAGAGCCTTCAAGGTGTGGATTAGCTATGGCTTGTGAGTGTTTGTAACCTTCCTGGGGCCTGGAAAGTGACTGTGATCCAAGGCCGAAAGCAGGGTGGGCTCTCCCTGTGAAGAAATGAGACGAGCTGTGTGTGTGCTTTGGGGTCCTGCTCACTTTCTCAAGGTTAAACCAGTTGCCAGATTTTATGTCATTGGGAATTGCTTTCCCCAGATAAGACTGACAGACACTGTTTGGGGTATTTTTGTTATCCTTTCACTTTGTGAGATCTGCATTTTCTTTAACAAACTACCTCACCACTTAAGATTTTGGTGAAATGTTTGATCTACTCTCTTCCTCTGGCGCATTCTGGTTATGTTTTTCTGCTTTTTAGGACATTGTAAGCAACTTTTAGGGAGCCGGGAATTGCTCTGTTATGTGGTGGATTATGCCAGAGACTTTTCTGAACCAGATAGCTACTGTAGGGTTTCCTCCAGCTGTGATATAATTGATGAAATAAAAGTGAGCCATTTAGCCCTATCTCCCTATTTATGTTGCTTACTGCTGAATACAGAGTATTTTATTTCCCTCTTTTATTTCAGTCTTTTTTTTTTTAATTCCTGTCTTTAAGCATTCTGGTATATCTTTAAAGCAAGAAGAGCACAGTCAGATACAGCCTCTGCAAAAGGAGCCTGGACAAAGAAGCAGGAGGCATTCTGATCCCAGGTAAGGCCAGGGCTTTTCTTTATTTGACTTGCTTATAATTCTACTACCTCAACTTTTACTGTTATTTCTGTCAAACAAAACCAGAAGCTGAAACACTGTAAGAGCAACACCAGTGCCTACCCAGAGACAGCTGTTTCAGTAGAAAAGCAAAAGGTCTGTGATAAAAGTATATAATTAAGACACCAGAGACTGGTTTTGTCTGACTAAATATGGATATTTACAATATGCAGTTTGTTATATCTGAAAATATACGCCTAAATATAAGTCAGAGAAATACTGACATGAAAGTTCCCTTCCACTAGGGAAGGAATCTGGCATGACAAACTCAGATGTAGACGTTAGCACTGCAGACACTGAAAGTTAGATTAGGTACATTTAATCCTAAATTCCACTATTTACCATTTTAGGAGATATCAATATAATACACTATGCTTAAAGCTCGTGTTCCTTGTTTTCCCAGTTTATACAGTCTGATGTTGAAAATAAATAGTAAAGCTAGCCATGCAGGAATCTTGCAAGGATGGGAGGATTACCAAGGTGCATACATGCACTACTCTGAGGCACTTTACAGCTGGTCTTGCCTTAAGAAACATGACCTAAAGAATAAAAATATATAAGGAATACTGTTCTGTTCCTGTGAACTATCAGTCACTTGAGGAAAAAGCCACTCAGCAGAACTTAGAACTATTTAAAGTTACCAAGCTGAAGTTGGGTACTAGTAAACAGCAACAGTAACCAGCATCTTTGAATTTCTCTTCCTATCCCATCAGGCCCACATAGCACGCGCCAGGAGCAACTAAAAGTTTATGCTCTTACACATAAGACATGCAAAACTTAAAACGCGTATGACTCAAAGAGTTTAAATGGCAGGCACTATAGACTGTGCATATATTTATTAATAATATAGAAAGATGCATCAATTGATAAATTTTTCATATTGCTCCTATAGAAATTTGTCAGTCTAGAAGTAATGGAATACTTATAGACAAGGAGTAACCAAGAATGATTTCTGTTTCATCTTTGTACATGAGAGGAGTTTACACAAAAGTGCATCCTATTTTTACTCATTATGTATCATTTTACATGTATTTTTCACTTAAAAGAATATTCTAGACATACATGCACATCTTGGTGAGATCTCCTCCACTCTTCAAGTACCTATGTTATCAGTACTACGACTGCTACCATTCGGAGAGCTTTCCATTCATTATATAATAGATAAGTGTGGCTGATTCCAGTGCAGCTGAATTGTTTCCATGGTTTGATTTCAATGGTAAGGGTTTATTCAGCAAACCATTTAAGCCTGTATTCAATTTAGAGCAATTGGGTAGTCCTAATATATCCTGCAAATTAGGCACCTGCCTACATTAGTGGAAATTAGTGATAGGTTTTTCTGAATCAGTGCTTAAGTTTGAGGCTGCTTATCCTACTAGTGAAAATTCAATGGCAGCCTCAGCAATGGCCATCGGACAGAAATCATGGATTCTGATCACAGGTCTTTACACAGCTTTTAATTTTTTTTATGCATTTTCTAATTCGAGTTAACAAACAAACTCATTTAAAAAAAAAAAAAAAAAAAGAGCAGACTATGAAAATAATAAATAATACAAGGCAGAAATCAAACTTCCTCTAGTTTTATCTCCTAACTTCTCACTTTAATTGTGACCACTTCACAGACATTTCTGGGCAAATTCAAAACCAGTCCACAAACCTGTGGAAATGTTGAAAAAGTCAAAGGTTAAGTTCTTGCACTAAAGCAAAATTAGATGGTAGTTCAATAAATATGGTTAATCATGTAGAATTTAAAAGTAAAAATGTCAGTACACATATTGATCAAGAAATATGCAGTACTTGGATTTTGAAAAACCTTGATGGCTTGTGCATGCTTTTTTCATAAAGAATGAATTATCTCTGGAAATCAGAGAAATGTTAGGAATAGTCTTGTCAAAATCAAGTTAAAGTTCTGCTAGTTATGCATAGGAATACTGTATCGTAATGATATACACAGTTTTCCTCCAAAATACATTTTTTTTTTAATGTTTGGATAAAACATACATACTTCAGCTAAGCAACAAGATGTACTCAGAATTTGTCAGCCAAAGTTCCTATGGAGGATCAGCACAGGAATTTGCATCCCCTGCTTTGAAGACTGTGCTCTTATAAGGGCACAGGCATGTAATGTGGGGTAGGAAAGGATGGGTATAGTGCTGTCTGACACACCTGCTATTTCCACTTTTATGGTTTTTTAAGCATGGATAATGGAAGAGGTAAGTGTCATTTCTCAGTCCCCAGATATGATGCAAGCTACTGCATCCTTTCTGTGCCCAGCTGACGGTGTCTGGATTTGGTGCAGCTCCCCCCTTGAGATTCTGTTCCATTTTTTATGGTTTTGGGCCTGTGCTGGCTCAAAACTATGGGAAGAAGATGAAGAGAGTGAAAAATTAAGAGGAAAAGGAAAAGTTAATGAGACAGTAGAAGTACAAGAGGGAGAAAATGCTTGGAATATGTGACCATTCAGAAGCCTCAAAATAATTGTAAAAGGCAATCCTTAAGATATCATCTAGCTTTTGGCTGTCTGCTAAAAGCAACATTTTGCTTAATTATATACACAGAGAAAACGGTTATATCCATACATTACAGTTTCTTTCTGTTACTAGATTATTATCTATAACACTAGATTATTATTTTTAATGAACTCTATTGGGGTAAATGAAATGCAGAACAGGTAGCCCTACCCTGAGAAATACGCAGTTCAACTTATCTAGAAAAGTAAGATTTAATAATATGTAACACTCTGAAAGTTTGGC
This sequence comes from Podiceps cristatus, assembly GCA_000699545.1. Classification (NCBI taxonomy): domain Eukaryota; kingdom Metazoa; phylum Chordata; class Aves; order Podicipediformes; family Podicipedidae; genus Podiceps; species Podiceps cristatus. Next base: position 21,711 of record KL282756.1, on the reverse strand, counting down.
CTTTATCCAAACTCTGCATGCCATTGACTTAAAGACAGTTTACCATTCAATTAAGGGCATCTAGTATTAAATAAATATTGATCAACCACTCCTATATGATGGCCCCAGGTGTTCATGTCACTTATATATCATCTCTGATTCAAGTTCAGATGAAATATTTCCAAACTCTGAGAATATTCACATCCTCTGGGACGGAGGTAGATGCAATCTATTCTAGTCTTTGGAAGGCCAAAATCTGAACCTTGCTTTTATATTTACACTTCTGTAACTGCAGTCCCAACCTGCCTGAGTGTTGATGGTCCATCAAAATTATCCACCACCAGGTACAGAGCACCATACCTTGGGTTCACCAGTCTGATGAAACCAATCCCCTTTTACAGCTTCTACAGCTGCTATAGAAATGCAGGTGTACTAATGGCTAACATGGTAACATAAAACATGATAGCAATGACTTAAGGTGATGGATCGGTACAGGTGTAACTGAGGGGAAAATACGTGTTATCGATTCTGTCATTGTGGGTATCAGACACAGGGAAGATCGACTCCAACTATTATTTGATGAACTTTTAAGTCTTCTACTTCCCTTAAAAAAAAGAAAATCACTAAATTTGAGAAGAGGGTGTATATGGATATATATTCTTTATACTTCCAATAAGCAAAACACCAAAGTAGAATTAATTATCAAAATATGATCGCTTCTTCTGTCCACCTCTAATATGATCATCTGGAAAGATCAGTTTCTTGGAGTATTTTGGAATTTGCAAAAGTGAGTAAAGAGTCAGCTTTTATAAACATATGGACATGCAACGTGATGCTTCCTGTTCGATGATGTAGGATAAAATCATGCATCTAGTAGTTTGTCACATTAAAGTTATTTCACCTTATGGTACTTTCAGAAGCTCTAGTTGAAAAAAGAGGTTCACTGGACAGCATATTCTACAAACAAGTAGTGTGGGCAGAAGGAGAAGAAGAACCGGAGTGGTTTGCTCAGGGTGGCACAGCAAGGTCTGGAACCACTGAACTACAGTGCAACCTTCTTAGGGGTCTCCCTGGGTTCCTAATGCAGAATGCCGAAACATTCATTTTTCCCTTTTTTAAATCACAAAAGTAATACATTCTTAACGTTCTTCATTATGTTTCTGGTCTACCAAAATGTTCTGGTCAAAAGAAATAGATCAGAAACAAAGGGACAACATGTTTCATCTCGACAATTTAAGTATTGGCATCACTCTAGCATGTGTTTAAAAGAACTGTCACTGTAAGACTAGCTTGATTCCTCAAAGAAGTATAGGAAAGAACAATTTTTCTGCAGTCAATAAATCTAAGATTAGTTAGCAATTTTAGAATCAGAACTTCAGTTGGTTGTGCTGTAGCTGTAATTTATTTTTCATAAAACTACATGGGAACTGCTTAAAAAAATCAAACTTTAAAAAATCCTATTGGTCGTTATGCATCCTGCCTCAGCCACACACAATAGCAAATACTTACAATGAGAATAGCTCCACTGGAGCAATACTAATACATTTGCCACAGCTCCCACTCTGTCATTATGCACAGGAGCCTGTGCTTATCCCTTTTTAAATTGGAGACTCTTTTAACCAGGAATCCCCAGGATGAAACTGAACCATTTTCCTCACGGCAAAACAAATCCTTCTCTGGTGAATTTTGTTATTGTTTATTGTTACAGTGTTTTATCAGCACTAAACTGTATGAAAGCTTCAATTAGTTCTTGATGAATGATCCCATAAAATCATGTAGTTTCATTTCCCCTGCCACCAGATATTTCACTGAGTGTTATTAAATGAAATATAATTGGGACGGGATTCAGGAAACTTAGAGTCTTCTTATTTTCCTTTTGGGCTTGAACATTAGAGTGAGCCTCAAATATTTCTTTTTTTTAAAGGTGATGTCTCTTTGTTCGAAACTGAGAAATGCTCTGCACTTTACAGCTGTTGTTTAAGGCTGCTACACTATAAGCAGTTAACACAAGAGTAAGAAAATACAGGTATTACAGCCATTTTCTGCATCATTCTCCTCTGCCAGTAGCTTTGTAAATTTTGCATTAGGAAGACTAAGTAAGATTCACTGGGAACAAAAAATCTTTCTAGCTCCTGTGAATAACCACATTACATTTGTCTCTGATGTAACTCCATTGAATGCAACATAATTAGAGTAAGAATGAATATAGCTGTTTCTTACTATACATTTAAATTTTGGTTTCTTATGACTAATGATGTGCTGTATTTAGCAGGATCCAGAGAACAAATGTTTTCAGCAAGTAACTTACTTTTTTTTTTAAAGGAGAGATTCAGATACACTACTGGTAATTTTGTCCTTTTTCTTAGGCTTCACATCCAAAACCAGATTTCACAGACCATGAGGTACATGCACGTCTACATTCACATTTCTGAGATCTGGACTCATCCGTGGGGCTATTCTTCAATCAGACGGCATGGAAGATTTACAGCAACGGAAAGCCTGCTCTGAATATAGTTATCTCTCTTTTATCAAATTCTCCCACCTGGCCTAAATGCTAGCACAAGAAGTAAAGGATCATCACATCTGGATGGAGGGACTAACTGTCAGATCTCATAATGGAAGGAAATTCCTCCAACTAGTTAAAGACTCATTGCAGCCTGCCCAGAGCTATCAAAGTATCCTTTGACTTGTCTGTTTGCTTCTTTTCCTCACATGTTGCAGTGGATTTACCCAACGGTGCTGCTGGATATATTAGGGTTTCACAGCAAAATGCAGTCAGTCTGCTGAATGGGATAAATGTGTTTATTGGTATCAGACCCAAACATCACCCACCGGATAGATCCACGTAATTTCCAAACAGGAGATGCTATTTTCAGTAAGAAAAAAATTACAAATATCAGACTATTCTATCATCAAAGAAGTGTAAAGATATTTATCATTTACTGCTAAAGATTTTTTTTTCCCTTCATATAGAGGAAGATGAGGCTACTGTCAGGCATCATATTCTTGGCACACATTTTTGGATCAGTTTAGAAGAAGGAAATCAAACCATCAAACATCACTAAATGCAAGACATGAAAGGTTCAGATTTTGCAGTTGCATTAGAAACCATAAATCATATGGCATTGTGAAAGAAAAGAAGCTAATAAATACATGAATAGAGCATGATATTTTTGCTTCTACAGGTAAAGTTAAATTATTCCTATCATTTCTTCAACAAGTCAGAAATTTTACTAATAAATCTCAGTGTTCAGGGTATACTTTCACAGTCCCTGGAGATCAGGAAGAATTCTTTTCTTCATGGTTGCATTATTGACTGATGAGGCAAAATCCTGAAAAAAACCTCCCTTCTTCTGATTTGGGACTCGGAAGGACTGATTTCAGGTACTGGCTTTGATAAAGGCACCTTCTGTCAGGCAAACTGTTCTCCATCTCAACAAAACAGGGCTCTTCTGCTTCCCAGCAATGCATGATAAATTCACTCCTGCTTGAAGGAGGTGTCAGTGTTGGTATCTGGAAAGGTACCCAAGGACGCTCTTGAGTAGCCCAAGCCACCTCTGTGTCCCTCCCCTCCTGGCCAGCATGGCAGCTGGCCTCATTGCCCAATTTCTCTGGGCATTCATGGCATGCCTAGCAGGTACGTCTGCTAGTTGATAATGACTTTAATGTCTGCTTTAGCTATTCCTACTTAACAAAATGCTGGAATACAAGGCGGGGGGAACACACACCCAAAACCTTGAATATTTATTAAATAATGTGTCTCTTGAAAGAACATGCCCAGCAATGGTACAAAAGAGATAAATGTGCTTCCTGACAAAGTATTTGGACTCTCAGTTAACCAGCAGTATAAGTGGATAACTGTGCTCAGTGAATATTTCTTCAGAACTCTCGAAGAATACTTTGAGTTCCAGAGATCAAAAGAGCTACACGAGCCAAGTGTTATTGGTGTATTATATTGAGATCAGTTATAAAGAAAAGAAGAAAAAGGAAAATAGCAAAGTCAAATTGTTTTCCTCTGTCATTCTTCTCTTTTTATCAATATTTGTTTTAAAAAGTAAGAGAGTTCTACAGGGCTCTGGTTAAATAAGACCCTTTCTGTAATTATAAATGTACACATGTAAGAGTCCTTTTAAAGGAAAATAGTAGCCTACTGGGTATTTGGGAGAGAGGGCTTGTTCTCTTACAAATTTTCACAGTGCTCTGGGAGTTAGTCCTCCGAGGATTCATAGTGCTGGTGGGCTCCCACTTTAAAGAACTTCAGATTGCTGAGGGTGGTGTTTCCCCTTTGAAGACTGTTACATTTTTTAACAGATCCTCCTTTGAAGATATTCATATCTGTGGGGTTCTCCAAAAGAGTTGGGGAAAAAGTCCCCTGTTGATGCTATTTACCAGGTTAGAATTTCAAACCTGGGAAAAATAGCTGATCCCTGAGAGGAGGATGCTCTTTTTGAAGCAGTTCAGATGGTTTCAGCAGGCTTTGCTTCTGAAGTTCTCATTGCTAGAAGGTGTCTGGCTTTAAAACTTTGTATCGTACATAATGTCACAGAAATACTAGGTAGAAAGTAGCATTATTTTTTTAAGGAAATACGAAATACACTTCTATGAAAGCCTTTTAAAGATACACAACCTGTTTACTTGTTTGATAATGCATAATTTGTGGTAAGTGTAAGGATTGTGCTCTCTCTGTTACAATATTCTCAACAGAAAGGTTCTTAACACGCCAAGTCTCTGATACATGACAATTTGACAAACTGAAAAAAAGGCTCTGCTCACTTAAACAAAATGTGCTGATGGTTGTCTGGTTCGTATTTTGACTTTGGACAACCTGAATAGCTTTTTGGTGAAAGCAACATGTAAAGATTAACAATGTTAGGATGCTCTTAGTAAGAACTCCTTTCATAGAAAAATCTTTTAAAACACATGCCATACCGAGAGAGATGATAGAAGGTACAAGAACAATGAGGAGGCACAGTGTGGAATTTCTAAATGGAAGGAAGGCATACTGTACAACCAAAATCTTTTTTAAAAAACATATATGTTTTGAAAGGCTTTCTGTAAAGCACCAGAAAAATGCTTTCTCCTCTATGATAATTCTCACAAAAGGCTTGCAAGTTAGCCTAAGTCAAAGTAAGAAGCTAGTTGTACTAATTTGTTTTAAAAGACTGCACTTGTTACTACAAGACATCTACTGAAGTATCCTGTACCAAGGCTGTCATAACTAAAGACAGTCTTTCTACCGAGGTTCCTTGTATATGGATATAGCACAACTAGACTTGGATGAAACAGAGGTAAAGAACAAGTTGATGCAAAGCCAGAGTAAGCTGTTGGCTGTTGGAGAGAAGCGTGCAGAACACCAGCATCGATGGCTGTTCTTTCAGAAGACATTTGTCTGGGTGGTGTCTGGAGATTCTGTCCACTTTCTCAAGTAGGGTCCAGAGGGAAAGACTGACAACAAGAGGGCAAAGCTTTTCGCTTGCATAAAGGGTGTCTTCAGCTCCTCAGAAGCATATGGATCATAAAAATCCCTCATTTTTTAAGATCTCATTGAAATATACATTGCAGAAAAGTTCACTGGCCTTTCAACAATGAAGACCTATGTTGCTTCTGTGAGCATTTGAATGTGGGATTCCAAGGAGTTTACTAATACCAAAGGAAATTTAAACAAATTTCACTGTTTTCTGTATCTAATGCTAAGGTAGGTTTTGTAGGAATGTGGGCATCCCAGTCGTTAGAGGCTGTCATATGTAAAGGCATGAAAGTACACGTACACATGTATAGAAAGAACACTCAAACAAGCAACACTGACTCCTTTGTATTTTAAAAACTATAAGCTTAAGTAGACGTACTGATGATCTACAACGCTGGTGGGGTATTTGGGGTTAGAGAAGTATGATTCTTTAACTGAAAGAAAAGAACAGATAGGAGAAAATATCTGTAAATAGTTTCCCAAGTAACCTTGTGTATTTGTCTTAGCTTTAAAAGGCACCAAGCAAATAGCTTTAGATGGTGAACACCCACAGGAAAAAAAAAATAAAACGAAACAAAACAAAAAGAAACCAGCAACAGCATAGTATATACTGATTAATGGATGCTATAGATATCTTACTGCTCTGTCTGCTTGGTTAGCTTTGTTTCAAATCTGATACAGATCTCATACTGCACAGTCGATCCTGAAATAGTCCGTGTTCCTTTAAATTCAGGCAATGCATCACTTTCTATTACCCTGTGTCACATCAGTCTATGACTGTAAAGGATGAGTTATGTGGACACAAACCAGCATGAGGGCTCAGTTCAGACAAATCTGTGATTTCATGAGAAAGTCAAATATGCACATAGACAAATTCTTTCTTTTTTATTACAGCATGCATTGTTTATGCAGAAAAATTTAAAAAGGAAATTATTTGATGCCTTATACATTACAGTCCACTCTGAGTTTTTATTTTTAGGACAAAGAGTCCTTGGAAAGCATTTTCCCAGAAGCCATTAAAGTTACACAGCACCCAACTTCTGCTGGAAAAGAGCAGCCATTTACCATGTCTTCTTTAGTTCTTAGTTCAAAACTCAGAAACAGATGATGGCTGCTTTCTAGAATGACCTCCTTGGCATTGAAGAGCTTTATTACCATTTATACTAACATCCCTCAGCATTTTTCTTGTGTTGCAAAGAGGCATTAAAGTGGGTGTGCTGACAAGAAGGTTTAGTGGAAAAGATTCTTTCAGGCCGTGGTCCACACTAATCTTTTGTGCTAGACCAGCATGCGGTTAAGCCCAAACTTCCTTAGCATCAATGTAGCCTTAGGTGATAACACAAACACTGGTTTTAGTCTCCCGGAAGGGAAACTAAAGACACTGACTGTCCAGCAAGATGGAGCCAAATGTCTCCAACTGTTTATGCTGGAACTCCACCACCAATAGCAAGCAAGATAAATAACATTACACGCTCATAACGGAAAGTCTAGAAGGGCTTTTCAGATTCTAAGCATCAAGCACAGGAATTCCCATCTACTACTATATTTATTAACATTAAGCCTTCAAAAATGGACCCCATGAAAAAGCACTCAGAAAGAGCAAGGGAAGATAAATCTGATAATTATGAAGTATGAGCAGAGTAATCCCTCTTCTAGAAAATCACTGACTTCAAAAAGACCAGCAAACCTACATCAAACCCCACAACAAACTCACATACATAGCTTGGAGGAGAAAAGGGAGAAGCAGCAAAGGAGGAATGCCACAGGAGGACAGGAAGGGTGGCTCCTCAGGAGACCTGCTGCTCCATTGAACAGTGAAGGCTAAGCTGGATGCACAATATGCATCCAAGATGCACCAACACTGTGGATCCCAGAGTCTTTCCTGGTTTTCTTTCTCATTTTGCCATGGATGGTTTTACAGTAGTGTTTGATGTGAGGAGAGCCTAACTGCATTTCCTGCAGCATAACCCCACCACGTTCACAAAATGCCTCAAGACTACAGAGGACAAATCAGTGGAGTTCAAGCAGCGCAAAAAAGATGGACCACTAGCCTCAAAAATGAGATTCCTGCACACGTGACCCAAACCGACTCTTTGGTATCATAAGCATACTTTTAGACTGCAAAAAGGATATAGTTTTGCCCTTAGTTTCCTAGGCAAAGCTGAAAATAAAAGTGTAGAAGCAAACTCTTTCAGAATATCTCTATCTTGCAAGGGAGATGTGCATGATGAACGTCAGCTAGACTAGAATTAATGTCTTTTGGCTGTCTTTGACTACATTGCCAGGCTTCAAAAAAGGATTCTTCTGTTTAAAAGTGTAATTTTTGTGTGAATCTTGATATTAATATTTGCAAACCTGAGAAAAATGGAAACACTCTCTGAAAGGCTTTCTCCCCTCCAATAAGAATTGGGATATCAATGATTGGAGCAGGTGTATTGTATTTAAAAATCTATATATGACCTTTTCAGGAATATCTCTTGGGTCTACTTTTTCTGGGGCTTTGCTTCATATCAGTTTCATTCATTGCAAAGAGATCATGCTTACTGTTTCACAGTGAGTACCTCTGAGTGTATCCTTCTGGTATGCTGATTGTTATAACTTGGATAAATTATTACATATCTTATTTACAAGCATACATCTTACTACCCCATGGATAATGAGATATAAAAGACACCTTATCTAATTCCAAAGAAAGGCAGTGTTACTGGTGCAGCCAAAGGGTATTGCTGACTCCAGGTGACTGATGCTTTGTGGCTAACTTTATGTTCTGAAAAAAACCTGCAGGCAGCTGACAGCTAAGTAGTCATATGGCAGCTTTATGGTGTAAAAGGTACTTGGGTTAATTTCTTAGATTTTTATCTGAAGCTGTCTTGTCCCTGGGAAAAAAAAATAAAAATAATAAAAAAAAAAAAAAAAGAGAGAGAGAGAGAAAAGGGAAGCTGGATCATTTTGAATAGAAACTGTAAATGAAATACCAGCACTACATAGGATGTAAACTTGCAAACTCATTCTCCTCTTGTGCCATGCTGTGCTGGTTTTGGCTGGGATAGAGTTGATTTTCTCCACAGTAGCTAGTATGGGACCGTGTTTTGGATTTGTGCTGAGAACAGTGTTGATAACGCAGAGATGTTTTCATTATTGCTGAGCAGGGATTACACAGAGTCAGGGCCTTTTCTGCCTCTCACCCCACCCCACCAGCGAGGAGGCTGGGGGGGCACAAGGAGCTGGGAGGGGACACAGCCGGGACAGCTGACCCCAACTGACCCAAGGGCTATTCCATACCGTATGGCGTCATGCTCAGCATAGAAAGCTGGGGGAAGAAGGAGGAAGGGGAGGACATTCGGAGTGATGGTGTTTGTCTTCCCCAGTAACCGTTAAGCATGATGGAGCCCTGCTTTCCTGGAGATGGCTGAACACCCACCCGCCCAGGGGAAGCAGTGAATGGATTCCTTGTTGTGCTTTGTTTATGTCTGTGGCTTTTGCTTTACCTATTAAACTGTCTTTATCTCAACCCACAAGTTTTCTCACTTTTACCCTCCCAATTCTCTCCCCCATCCTACCGAGTCAGGGAGTGACCGAGTGTCTGCGTGGTGTTTAGTTGCTGGCTGGGGTTAAACCACAGCACACGTCTCTCTTAACCAAGTAAATAGTACTGAAGGGTTTGGTGACATTTAGCACTACCAAACACCCTCCATAATTTAACACCTGGCCAAAATCTGCTGCCTCCTAACATGAAACCGGATTCATGAAACACCCTCCACAACAGACCCTGCTTCTCTCCAGCAACTTGAGGGCCCCCTGCCAGGGGTGGGTGTTTAGAACAAACAAATGTCAGTGTGGATCAGAGTGACAATAGCTTCACCTGCATTTGTCTGCTTTTTGTTACTTTGTATCACACTCTCCAATTCTATTTACATTAGTTTTTATTTTAGATGAAATAAGGCTTCATTGATGCATTTTAACCGCGTTATTCAACACCCACCAACTCACTGACAATTGCACATCAATACATTTTAGTTAAGCATCTGTCTCCTCATTTGCTTCCTTGTCAAATTTGCAATTTATGTCTGCATAACTTTTCACTCTGTAGCTGCACTCTGCATGAAACAGGTAGTGAACACACAGCAAAATGCTACACTTGTTCTTCAGAGCAAATATGTAGTGCAAGTTCATGCTGTGAGGATCTGAAAAGTTCTTTAGGGTTACAGATAGGTGTGAAAACTGTTGTGATACTCTGCTGAAGACATAGCCTTAGCTAGGCAATAATTAAATCATTAAAAAAAAAAAAAAAAAAAAAAAGAGCAACATTAAGCCCTTCTATTGAGAAAGAAGGCTTTCATATTGGTGGCAAGGGGCGTTGTTTTAAAAGAGAAATAGAAAAAATAAAATTTCATAGGTGCTTTCTTCTGAAGTTGAATATTTAATTGTTAAAACATCTTTCACTTGTATCCCTGCAACTCCCCCGCCTCTATTGCCCCCTTCCCAGAAGAAATCAGACCTTTTCTCAAGTTTATATCAAACAAAAAATATTTTCTTGTGGCAGCTGAAAAGCTTACTATCCAAATCCTGAATATTTTATAGAAAATAAAATGATATTTATTTTTAAGTGCATTCTACCTTCAACACAACTGCATCCTCACAACAAATCTATTGCGTTGTCCTGACATAGTTACTGCAAAGGTTTTTCCTTTGCTGTCCCAAGGGCCCAATTGATTTATCTGCCAGAAGCCTAAAGCCCCAAAATAAGATAGCTTTGAGTTTACAGAGGTCATTTTTCATTGTCTAAATAAAAATTTCTAAACAAAAATCTCTCATCCTGTTAACCGCAGGGTCCTTATCTCCCCAGAGGCTACAGAAACCTGAGAGAAGCCATTTCAATTCTTTTATGAAGAAAGATAAAAGCAAGTTTTCGATTAGAAAGCCAAGAAAAGCCTTCTTATTAAATGGTGGTAACAGTAACTAGTCGAAAAGGCAAAACCGTTCAAGGAAGGGGGGGGGAAGGAAATCATTATGCATGAAGCAAACACTATACATGAGGCTGCCAAGGCAATCTGAGGCAGTGACATTCGGGAAGAGAAGGGAAGTTCCCAAGCCTTTGTAACTAGTTATAGTTCATTCCCATCTATTTAAAAAACCTGTTTTATCAGGCATGTTTTCTTAATTGCGTGTCCATAGCTTTATCAACCAATATTAACTGCGTGTTAGAGTAATTATGTATTCCGGCCCACTTTCTCTTGATCTGTCATCATTCAAAGCACTTACACAGCGCTGGCTGGGTTTTGAGATGGCATGTGATTCCAGCCCTGGAATAATGGATTCTGCAGTGCTAAGCTAAAAGTGAAATTATTAGAAGTTACTTCATATTCCAAGTTATGATAAAGTGAGATAAACAGAGACATTAATGGTGATGCACTGGGAAATTATCCAGACCTCTGAAAGAAAAAGGTTTCTGCTGTTTGGAAAAATTCTCAGTATATAGGGCTGAAGTACCCTATTAGTGTTTTCCTTTCTCCTTCCTACATAACAGAAGAAGAGAAATGAAACAGCATTTAGGAGACTATGTTATTCTACAGGATGCCCGGCTCTAAATATCTAACCTACCATTTAAAATGCCAATTTGAAAACCCCACCTATAACTCCTTATGAGAGAAAAAAAAAAAAATCCAGGAGAGGTTTTGCGAGCTGTTTCCCCTTAATGAGAATAGGCATTCAGAACTCTCTGACTCTCAGCATTTAAGATTTTCTCCTGCACTAAATTATATCCCTAAACATCCAGGTGAAATCTATACAGAAATGAGGCTGATACAGTCACTTTTCTCTCTAGCACTACAAAAATCCACACGTGGATTTACTTGTGAAACATGCCAACTAACACTGTCTGCGGTCATGGCATACTGACAGGCAGCAATTTTTCTTAATCTCTTATATCCTGAAAACAATTTAGAAAATAACCTAAAGTGGATTTCTCCACCCCTTCCCACATGTTCCCAGTACATCCTTGAACATGATGCATTTTCAAAATGGTAAGAATGTTCTTGCCTCTCTGAGATGACACGATGCTTCCCTACCCTCACACATAATTCAACAGAACCAAAATGGAATTATATTTCCCCTTTTCCCTGCTTCCTTCCCCTGCATATCTATGATAACAAGTCATTTTTCTGCCTTACGTTTATATTTTCAACTACATTTTGGCTCTCGAACAGAGTAAAATAAAAAATTTGGTTTACCTGATTCAAATCAAGAAGAAAATCTTGCGTTGCTAAAGGCAGCACATCTCTTTGACTTCAGTGAGGTCAGGATTTTACCTCTAACATGTAGCTTTGTGATGTTAATAACTTCAGCAGATGCAGTTTAATTTATGCAGCCATCTTCTTTACCTGTATTTTACTTTTCTATGTTTCTATGCTTACAATAGAGATATCTATCTCTAATTTTTTAAAAAAAAGCTATGAAAATTAGATTTCAACTGAACCACAATTTGCCATGCTTACTTCATTACTTTTCATATTTAAATGTATCACCTTTGCAAAGAACAGTCCTACTGTTCATCCAAGTCCTGATCTAACCCCTCGTGCAGTCAACGGAGCCCCCTCTCTGACTGCAGCGGAGGCTGGATCAGGCCTTTAAGCATGGGGCTTCTTAACATGTCTTTTTCTCATGTACTCATCTAGTTGTTGAACTAGATGTAACTGAGGAATGTAGGACTGTTTCAGCTAATGCAGGTGTCTTATTTTGGCAAGTAGAGTTCTAAAATTTGATATTTATTTTTTGGCGGGGCG
>JMFS01110854.1:0-23818 GCA_000699545.1 Podiceps cristatus | reverse complement strand
GATTAAAAATATTGGAAAAAAATGTTTTAAACTAATACAAAACTTTTTTTTAAAAAAAATTATTATTATTTTTTTTAAATTCAGAACTGATTGTTCTAAATGAATATGCTCAAAATTTGCAAATACTTTTGGTCTTTCCCAAAAGCCAGTAATTGCTGTATTTACCGGGGAAAAAAAACCCTGCTAATCTCACCCTTCACGCTGATTACGCATGACATGACAGGTGGCTTTTTAAAAACGGAAATACACTTCACTTTCCTAAAGTACTGGTAGAAATGGAATAGTTTAAAAATCTAATCTCTTCTCACTTTAGCCTGGTAAATCTCCCAGTGTCTTTAGAGGACTCTGAATGAAAGCCATGCATATTTCTTTCCTTTTGCTGTGAGTCTTCTTTCCACTGAAAAGAGTAACAAAGGTCAAATTGATTCCAATATGATGCAGATTATGTGTCTTGTATGTACCACGTATTTTCAGTATATTTCATCAAGTATTCCTCTGACAAGTGCATTTGCTTGATTTTGATCTACTTCCTACTAAAAAAAAAAATATTCAAGAATGGTTGAGACATGACTTGCATCTTTCAATTAACAGTAAACCTGTACAACTGTAAAAATTTAATTCTATGCCCTCCATTTCATACAGTATCAATCAGATATGTTCATTCAGAACTAACTCAGAAAACAGGAGATCAAAAAATGTGTGCTGTAACTGCTGTGAATGGACAATTTGGGAGGGTGGTTCAGACAAAACAAATTTCTCATAAAATGTATCTATGGGGGCAGAAGGAATTTAGGCTGTTGTTTGAAAAACTGAGTTGTAAACCTGTAAATATTTTCAGGTTTGATAGGAAGCCAAAACCTATTTATGCAAAAATGGCCATGCAATGTGGGAACTGCAGATCAAACACCTCATCACTTTAATGTCTTGTACAGTCTGGTTTCACCAGCTAGACTCCATCCTCCCATGATTTTAAATAATTAGGTTTATTTATTCCCTGTCAGCAAAGGATTATGAATGCTTTCCAATCCTATTTTTAGGCAATCAGATAACAGACACAGAATCAATATTTTGCCTGTGAAATTGTATTATTCTTACAATCAGAGAATCTTTCATTTTATTAGTTAACTATGTGATGGTTCTGTTAAATATAACCTAAACTCTATTCAAGATAAAAATACTTCTCAACTGTCTTTTTTTTTGGTTTTGGATCACAGTTTTAGCAATGTTAAACCATTACTTCTTGCTATTAGTTTGGCTTTTCACAATGTTTTATCATTCTACCTCGTTTATCATGATACCTTGTTCAGTTCTTTGCCCACACCAGAGAGATGTTACAGGAAAGCCCCAAAGTCTGGAAAACATGGGAAAACAAACTGAGTATTTATGTGAGAATTTGTTCATTTAGAGGGGAATTGATCACGACCTGGAATTTCATGAGAAGAAATTTTGGAGAACAGACAAATCCAAAGATTATAAATAAGAAAGCTGTGCATTTTTACCAGTGAAAGTAACTGGACATTGGAAGAGCTGACTCTCAAAAGGGGTTCTGTCTTTCTTGGAAGTCTTTATTTGTAACAGAAGTGTGAGCCTAATGCAGGTGAGGGTCTGTCGTGTGTTGTGAGAGGGTATGACTAGGTGAGGACTGAGTAGGGAGGGCTGTGAGGAAGGGGAGGAATGTCCTAGGGAAAGGGATGGTCCTGCACATACTTGGTTTCCTCATAAGGTCTAATAACAAAGTGCATTCAGAACCAGCAATGCTCCCTCCCAGATAATGCAGAAAAATTTTTTGGGTGGAAAAAATATGAGAAGGAAAAAGAGAAGCTCAACACAGAGTGTCATGAGTACTGGAAAGTTTGGGAACAGTCCAGATTTCAAAGAGATACTTAACTGCATTCTTCAAATATCTCTGTGAAACCCAGTTACACATCACACAGAAATGGTATACTCATTGTGCTGGGATCGTTTCTAACTGGAATTTGGCCAGACCTTTTTAAGCAGAAAGGCGGGTAGGGGAACAATCCTGTCATTAAATGTCCTTGTCATTTTATCTTCATTCCTCTGATTCGTTGCAGATGTTGCTTTGGAAAGTGTTTTAGTGCCTTTCTCGCTTCAATTACCATCAGTTCACACTCAGTTCATAATGGCAGAATAATTGAGCAGGGGACTAGTTCACAATCCTTGTGGATCTTTTTGACATCTACTTGTGGTTCCTCTATTTCTTTATCTTGCAGCAGATTTCTCCTTAGAAAATTAAATTTGAAAGTGTTTGAAGGTTTGAAAAAAGGACAAAGATTGATTACTTTGGTGACTTTATTTCAACATTAGATTAACTTTTAATGGATTGTAATGACAAGCCCTAAGCAAAAAAGATTGTACTAACTCTGAGATGTATGACTCAATATGAAGTCAGCACATAGCATAATTCATAATTTTTTTTCTTTCTAGTGAAGTCAAGTTAATATAACATAATAGCAATATCAGTTTTTTAAGTAAATGCCATTAGATGAACTCTAGGTGCATGGATTCACAGTGTTTACACTGAATAGTAAAGTCAACCAACCATTTATTGTTTGTATATTTTCTTATCCACCATCTACTGAGAAATTTATTATGAATATATTACTACAATCAGTTAAGAGATTTTGCTTTTATAAGTCTTGTAATTTTCATTCAAGAACATTGTTAACAATATTTTGCAGACATAGGGGTGGTATATAGCTAGTGTAATTCTACTGTGTAATGTAATTCACTGACCATGATAAAATATTAGATGTTATATCAATAAAGTTAGTTGTTCATAGTCATTGAAAATTAAGTAACAGAAAAGGTATTATCAAGACATTTTCAGCAGCATTGTAATTGCTCTTCTATAATAATATCTCTAAATAGCAACTGAAAGGTTGGTTTCTACGGAGAATTGGAAATTGTAATTGCACAGTGAAGTGATCTGGCAGTCTTTCTGGAAACAAATCAAGAGAGAAATAATTATACAAGACTTTCAGAGCTACAGTTTCAAAAACTGAGCTCATTGCTGAGTCTGGCAGGTATTTCTTTGCCAGTCTAAGGAAATATCTTTTTGTGTGTGTGTGTTTAGTCTTAAAAGAGGTAGAGCATTGGATTTGTTATATCCATATGTTTGCAAACACAAATGTTGTTCCTTCTAAAAGTAAGCAAGGAAAATCACTAAAACATTCCAGATCGACCATCAATGAATACAAATATTCAAATACAATTTGAGCGTCAGGAAGACAGTTCAGATAAGCTTTTCCTAAACTTCAGTACACAGATTTATATATGGATACCTGGATACCTTTTTCACAGTGTCATGTATCCTTTTCAGAGCAGAATAAGATGGCATGGCCTATTGGGTTCTTGGTTCTCACAACAGCAAGAAATTAACTCATCATTTTTCCTGCTCTTCTTTCCACTGCCCTTTGGCAAAAAACTAAGGGCATTTAGAAAAAGAGGAATTTTCTTTTGCTTACTTGAGTTGTGTAATCCTCTTAGCACTGAACAGGCTGTTCTGACAACATTTGCATTGGCAGTGGACAGAGAGAGAGCTCTTCTGACCAAGCAATAGTCTGAATATGATCTATTCATGGTGTTCCCTTTGCATTCCGTTTCACAGACAAGACAACCAGCCTTGCCTGAACCCTCCCATCCTTGCCCAACTTCGACTGGGGAGAACATGGGCCCTCTGTCTTCTGTTCTTATCGAGCCTCTGCCTGGTCCACAGCCTCAGTGGCAGTATCAGGCTACAAAGATGCTGCTCACACACATTCAAGGGTCTTCACAACCTTACTTATTCCCATCGGTGTCCTCACCCAGCCCCGAGCTAAAAGGAGCCTGCAGGGCTCCTGTCACCAGACGGTGCCACAACGGCTCTGGCACCACTGACAACTAAATTCACTCCTTGTCTTTGGCTTTATTACATTTGTGAATGAGGGAGCTATGATAGCTAAATCTTGAAAAAGTGCCTTAAATATTCAGCTTTCATTCTGCTTTCTCTGTAACACTTCCATTTCCTCTCACTGCACCCCTTCTTGCACAGAGACTTGCCTCCTAATCTTTCAGACCCTGTGCCAACAGTCTTTTCCATACTCCATCGGCTCAGTCCCTGAGGATTTCACACTGTTGTCAGACAGGTCAGGGGTTTGGTGGCAGAATAAACTTTTCCCCTGAGTTTTTCTTGATTTGCTTTTACTACTGAGGAATTTGGGGAACCTCAGTCATCCTCTCTAGGTACAAGAAACAGAAATTTTCTTTCCCGGCAGGAGACAGGGCTTCAGCTGAATTCACATAACTGTTGCTTAATATTTTCAATAGTTTTCAGATATCTTGTATCTTGGAGTTTAAAGCTGCTCTCATACCTGTAAAGATTTTTTTTTTTTTGCATGAAGCAAACAGAGTTCAAACTGAGTTCCCTGTCTGCAGCGTTCACTACATCATCATCAGGCTCCTCGTTGTCTGGATTGCAAGCTGGAAACTAGGGCCACTTTTTTTACTCTTATACCAGAATTTTTTTTTTTTTTTTTTCATATCCCAGCTTCTTAGTTATGCCCAAAAAATCTCCAGGGGCAGAAAGTGTCTATAAGACTTTAATGAGGAGACTAGTCTTGGATGGGCCAAACTTTTCCTAACCTAATGTTTAAAGACACAGCTCAGAATTAGCTACAGAAGTGCTGACAAAATATGTCTCTATAATCTAAAAAAATTGCAGTCCCATTCCCTTTGCATTACAGTTAGAACATCAAGAGGGATTCATCAGAAGAAAAGGTCTTTTTCACCACACTTAAACTGTACTTATGTGGTAATTCTATTACTCTCAAAAATTATTTTTACAGGGAGTCTGATAAGACATTTGAACTCTATATTTACCTGAGTTTAGTGTTTACACATATATTGTAGTCCTAATCCTGAGAACTTGCTCATGTTTTTAACTGCTGCTTGTATACTATCTCATTATTCTGTATATCCTTTACACAAATTAAGTGTCTACTATTATAGCATATGAGCCAAACTGATTTTTTACCTTCTGCTATACAGCATATGTATGTATGCATAAAATTGTTCTGAATATAAATGGATTTTTTTTTTTTTTTTTTAAAAAAAAGCGAATTTTTAAAGCCTTTGCTTGAGTTTTGAACTATGGAAAAAAAATATATATAGTGAAATGGTTCTACACCCTTTACCAAAGTAAAGGTACAAAGGAGTTGTGTGTTGAATGCGTAAAGCAGAGCTAGGAAGGAACCAACACCAAAGAAATATTCATATTCTCCACGCAGTGATACTGCCTCTGCCACTGAGAGTGCCATGGAAAATATGGTGATTCCGTTACTGGGCCCAGTACTTCACACTGCTTTGTGAAGAGTAACTTTACTTATGAGTCTTCACAGGGAAGCTCATTGTATAACTCACCTGTGTAAAATTACTTCTATGCTGAAATACTCGAGTGATTAGGCCGACGGTTTTTAATGAGTGATTCATAGAAAAATTCCTAGCTGGAATATTTTGCTGCTCTTTGAGGGCACCCAAGTTCTTCTAAAAGCTTTTTAGCCTATGTATGGAATTACCCATAGGAAAATGAAGAAGGTGGTGCATACATTATGCACAGATTTTTCAGAAAGTGTTATTCCATTGACATATAGAGAATTTATTGACTGAGCCTCTTCACACAGTGAGAGAAAATAGTTTCCCTGTAGCTTTTTGTATTTATTATCAGCTTCACCTTGGGAGACCAAGTTATTTTTTAATACTTTTCTAATGTTGCTTCTTTTCAAGGGTGGGGGAAGAATGGGATGGAGAAGATTATATTTGATATTTATATTATTATTATTACTGCACATGTGACTGTGTCAAGCTGTAAATTCCTTGCTAAATTTTTTAAATCCCTCTGATGTCTGACAAGGAGTTGGAAATATATAAATGTTAAATTTTATGGTTTTTTCCGTGTTACCATAGTCTGCAGTTCTATTATAAACTGTCATCTGTAATATAATCAAAGGAAAATTGGTAGGAAACCTTATTGTAGTCCAAGGAACATTCCTTTTTACATGAACTTACCAACTTTAATAGGATTTAGACTGTCTGGCTCAATTTGGAGCTTTTAAAAAAGCTAGGAAAGACTGAGTCAGAAAAGAACTGGGTTGTTTATGGGATGTCCCGAAAACTTACCTTGATTTACTGTGGTGTATAGTGTCACAAAAAAATGCTTCCCCATTGAGTCAGAGCCTTTTGATCATTAAAAATGGGTCTGTATCATCGTTAATGCAATGTCTGAACCGTTCTCATTGCTGACTGACACCACTCTCACTTTGTAACTTAAAAAAGGGCTGTATAGATATGCTTGGCTTCCTTCCCTCTCTTTGCTTTCCTATTACTCCTTGGATTTTGGACACAACTTGTTATTTGCATTTGTACTGACAACAGCATGAGGAATCATTTGCCCTGGACCAGGCAGGACACGGGGTAGGAAGGCATGATTCACATACAGAATAAGGCTGTAAGGGGAGCTTACAGGGTTTTAGCTGGAAAGGAGTTTCTTAGTAGCAGTGCCCTGCTCTGGCAAGACCAGCCTCTGTCTACCCTGGGTGGACAGTGTGGGACAGCAGGACCTGCTCTTCCCAGGAGTGCTGGGACTTCTGCCAGTGCCCAAACCACCAATGGGACCATGGAGCTCATAACTGAAGAAGGCACTTGCTCCTAATCTCACCAGGAGTCGGTACGTAGCCAGCCATGCAAGAAGCAGGAAAAGAAAACCTGATACTGGTAGAAGGCTATGAACTCAAGAAAAGACACAACCAGGGGGTCCAGGACATTCTGTCTTGAATGAGCACGTATTTACCCAAAATTCTTATGGATAAAAACAAAGAAACCGAAGAACAGAGGGCGAAACTGTGTTTTCCCTTATCTATCTGAATGCCCTGAGCATTCTTCTTGCTTGCAAGATGGTGCAGTTTCAAAATGCAAGACTGGAAAGACATGCTAAGGAGACCTGCTTAGGAAAGTTAAGGAGGTGGGTCCAGGCCTGAGGCAATGCTCTGACTACTGGGCTACCCTGTCAGCAGTGGGTGCTGGGGCTGCTATCCACATATTCCATACCCGGTGGGGCTAGTGGGATCTGTGAGATGTGAAAGATCACAGTACTACAAAATGGGAGCTTGCAAGATCATCTAGTCCAACCCTCCCTTATCAAGCAGGGTCAGCTAGAGCCAGTTGTCCAGGACTAATCCCCATGGCTTTGGAATATCTCTAAGGCTGGAGACTCCACAACTTCTTTGGGCAACCTATCCCATTGTTTGATCACCCTCACAGGAAAAAAAGTGTTTCCTCATGTTCAGACAGGACCTCCCGTGTTTCAGTTTGTGCCCATTGCCTCTAGTCTGGTCAATGGGCACTACTGAGATGGGCCTGGCTCCCTCATCTCCCTCATTCTTCCCTCCCTTCAGGTATTCATACGCATTGATAAAATCCCCCTGAGGCTTATCTTCTCTAGGCTGATAAGTCCCAGCTCTCACATGCACTCCCCATATGAAAGATGCTCCAGTCCCTTAATTATCTTTGTGGTCCTTCACCGGATTTGCTCCAGTAAATCCTATTGCCATTAGGTCCCTAGGCTTTCAGCCAAGGAGATGATAGAAACTTAAGTTCATGGATTGCTCGCCTTCTGAATGGGCCTGATTTTTTCATACAGTTATTGAAGTCCTGAAGTCTGTCTGGCTGAAATCTCAGTGGGCTTTCAAAGGTATTGGAAGTGTCTCTCTAACTTCAAGGAAATTTTTCACTTTTTTAAGGTTGTTGGAATCATTCCTCTCTTCTTTCCGTTCACCCAGTGTCAGGTACCTACATTTCTATGAGACATTGCTGAAGTGCCTAACTAGAGAACTGAACTGGACCTGGTGGACTGTGTTTTGTCCAAAGTATAAAGCAATAGGTAACAGATACCAGCCCACAGGGAGAATCAGGAGGTGAAGAGATAATATTGGTCTGCCAGTTTAGTCTGTCAATGCCTGAGTTCTTTCATGTCTGGATAACTCCCTAAAATTTAGATGACTTCAGCAGTAGCTGGAGAACATTATTATCAGGTGCTGTGTTGGTTGCTTTCAGGGGATAAGAAAAGTCCTGGCCCTTAAAATGCTTCTCCATAGACTGAGATCTGCACTTGCAATTGCTATAGCAGTACATGGGACTGGGGCCTTTACAGCACCACTCCAGTTTCTAATGAACAAATCTCTTTCTCAAAAATCCACATATTAGCATCAAGCTAGTGAACAGGAATGTGTAAGAGAGCAGCACTTTTTAAAACTTGAATTACAGTATGAATATAATCAATATCACTCTGTGGGACTGAAACTTAATCCCTTTTTTTTTTTTTTTTATGTATTAGCATTCTTTTACCCAATATCCCCAAAATTCATAAGTATTTTTCTATTACCTTTTCCTATGTTTTTACTCTCAATATTTTATTTTCTTGTACTTGGAGTTTAGTTCCATTTTTTCTTTTAAATCAATGTCCTTTGCTTTTCTACTATCACTAGACTTGCAGTCTCATTCCCATTAATTTATTTCATTGCTTCCTTATTGTTTTAATGCTCCTACAACAGCTAGAGTTAACTATAGTTTTCTGTATGGTATAATGTATCTGCATTAATTTTCTTCCTATTATTCCTGAGGTTAGCAGCATTCTAGGTAAGGACAAAATTACTTTCCCATTTAAGTCTACTTTTCAGTTTGTCCCTGACATTGAATTAAGCCCCTTGACATATGATTTAGCCCAGAGAAACTGATGGAGTAAGTCTGGGTTTCTACTCTAAGTTTCTCCCGCCTTTTGCCTGGCTGGCTGGAACGCCAGCGGAAGCTGCCAGATGGGGTTTGCTTTACGGAAGACTGCTTCTTGAGCAACAGCATAGATTGAAAGGAATGACGTGAAAGAAGTCAGAGTTGCACCAAAGGCATGGCAGCTCTCAGCAAAACTGAGCACTTGCTTCCATGATCCGTAGAACGGGGAAAGAGGGTTTGTTTACTGCCTATATCCCCAGTCTTTGGGTATTGGAAATAGACTTTGGGGTAGGATTCAACCCACCCATCTGTAGCTATTTATACAGTGGATGAGCTACACCTCAGGTGGTCAGAGGAGAAATGGAGGCTCAGTGCCAAGACAGAGGCATCTAGAGGTAACTGAGATGCACAGGACAGCACAAGAAGGGAAAGAGGGTTTGTTTACTGCCTATATCCCCAGTCTTTGGGTATTGGAAATAGACTTTGGGGTAGGATTCAACCCACCCATCTGTAGCTATTTATACAGTGGATGAGCTACACCTCAGGTGGTCAGAGGAGAAATGGAGGCTCAGTGCCAAGACAGAGGCATCTAGAGGTAACTGAGATGCACAGGACAGCACAAGAAGGACATGGAGCTGTTGGAGCGTGTCCAGAGGAGGCTACAAGAATGATCCGAGGTCTGGAGCAGCTCTGCTGTGAGGACAGGCTGAGAGAGTTGGGCTTGTTCAGCCTGGAGAAGAGAAGGCTGCGGGGAGACCTGATTGTGGCCTGTCAGTGCTTAAAGGGGGCCTATAGGAAAGAGGGGGAGAATCTTTTCAGTAGGGACAGTGGTGATAGGACGAGGGGTAATGGTTTCAAGCTGAAACAGGGTAGGTTTAGATTAGATGTAAGGAAGAAATTCTTTACAATGAGGGTGGTGAAGCACTGGAACGGGTTGCCCAGAGAGGTGGTGGAGGCCCCATCCCTGGAAACATTCAAGCCCAGGTTGGACGGGGCTCTGAGCGACCTGATCTGGGTAATGGTGTCCCTGCTCACTGCAGGGGGGTTGGGCTAGATGGGCTCTGGGGGTCCCTTCCAACCCAAAACATTCTATGATTCTATGATTCTTTGATTCTATGATTCTATGCTCAAGGACAATCTCTCTGGCCTCTGGCAGCTGGGCAATTACTCCATGTCTCCTATAGGCCCTGTGTCATATCTACCAGTCTCATACAAATGTCCTGGATACCTCTGGGCATTTAAAGTGGAACTAGGTATACAAATCCCTTCAAACTCCTTTATAGCATCATTTCAAGATACAACCTAGAATAGCTTGGGAGAACTGTCCCTGAGAAATGCTGATTTCTTCCCATTTCCTCCTACAGGAGTCTCAACACATAGCTCAGTCCCCCTCAATGTAAGCTCCTAAGGCCATTTTCAGCACACAAGGGCATGATTCCTTGTCGCTGCTGCGGACCTGTTAGGCCTCCTCAGGCATATACAGACCCAGGACCTCTGGGAGACTCACCCCTTCCAGAGTGGCAGTCAGAGGCCAGATAAGACCCCTGAGGTGGTAATAAATGCTGATGATAAGGCAACCGAATCCGGCTCCCAGCTGCTGGTGGGGGTCCAGGCTGCTCTGTCTGGATATCCACTGCCTGCAATGGGAGCTCAGGCATTTAGCTTGTGTGTAGACACCAAAATGTAAGTGTTTTAAACTAGAGCTGAAAGCCATCTCTAAAATTAGGTGAGATGAATTCCCACATTGATGCCTTCTCAGAATTCAGGGTTAGCTGCTAGCAATGAGCTGTATTTTCTTGCCTTGCTTTCCTGGGGTTTGCTCTTTTCCTTGCCATGGCCAGAGTCATAGTCACAACGACACAATGGCGCTAGGAAGCCAGTGATGCTTGCTGCCCCTCTCTCTGGTGTGCAGCAGAGCAAGCGGGAGGGGTTACTGAGCTGTAACCCATACCAAATAACAGGAAGTACAATATGCCAGTTATATGTAACAAAGATACGACAAAAAAATTGGCAATGCTGGCAGGAGTAACATTAATGTACACTACACTTCATAACTTGTTATTCATATGTGTCCTCTTTAGAGCCATAAGCTTTAAAACAATTATGGGAGCAGAGGTCCCAAGAAGTATGTTAAACTGCTGGTTCTGTAACCGTTCAAAGTGGTCTGCAGTATTTGTCTTGTAAACTTTTTGCAACACTGTCAGGTAGAACAGTGACCCACTTCAGTTCCATGTTGCTTTTCCATCACCTCTACCATATCAATAAGAAAATGTGGTGTAGCACTGCCAGCAACATCTGCAGAAAAAAAAAAAAAAATCGCACCAACTCACACTTCATGAAACATTATAGTGGAAAAGAAAATGTGTTCCAAACCACCTTGAGGTTCTGGAGTTAGTTCATCATTAAGCATGAGAGGCATGGGCGCTGCAGACTTCTGCATTGTTTCCATCATGGAAAGCCCTAGATTTTGCAGTCTCTCAGCATGGAAAGCCACATGATTACACATCAGTATGTGTATTTTAGTTTCTGCATTTACTAATTATTCATCACCTACTTAAAAACAAACAATAAAAAAAAAACAAACAAAAAAACCCAAACCACAGGGCACTAATTTTGCAGTAAATTGTTAAACAAAGACATGCCATGATTCTAGGCTTCCCTTTCTGCAAATGGCTCAGCACAAGCAAGTTTTGCCACTCGTATGTATCAAACTACAGGATCAACACCCGAACTAGGATGATAATTATTGTGGCAGCACTGTAGCTGTTACCTTTTGTGCATTGTTGTACATGCGAGGACCAAGGTTTGAATCATAAAAACTAAGACAAGACTACATAAAACAATATATTAAAAAAGCACTGAGTGACTGATGTGACTCAGTCACATCCCAGACCATTGGGAAACAAGTGAAAGAGAAGAATTGGACACTTCACCTTTGGCCAAGTCTACTAGACTGTATTATTTTACTCATGGTGCAACCGAACAGTCCTTAAATGGATATGGCAACCCTCCATTGCTTTACAATAGCAAGGACTCTTGAAAAATACACATTGCTTGGACAACAAAGAAAAGGAAAAAAATCGGAGACCCTGTGCAGATATGGAAACCCATGTGAAGACAGCAGTGCAGCCACATGTGCAGTGCACGAGTCTGTGGCTATGCAGTCTGGCTGAGGAGGCTGCTCCTGGGGACGCTGGCCCTGGGCAGAGTAGATGTGAGCAGATCCACACAAATGGCTCAGAGGGCCATGATCTGGTCCCTAATGCAGGGTGAGATGAGAACTTGTGTGTGACCTGAGTTTCTACAGCTTGGGCTGTTGCTGGCTGAGTAACATTTTAGCTGACCTTTGCTCTTAACAGATTGCAAAACTTCCTGTTTTCTCCATAAGACTGTTTTCTTTCATTATTTCTCCATAGCATTTTATACTCTAGTTACCTTTTAGTTCTGGTAAAAACCTCCATGCTTGTAAATGGAAGACTACCTGCCAACAAGCCACACCTCTCTTTTCTGTAATCTCTAATTTGTAATGTTCCCTCTTCCCTTCTCCAGCTTGTAGTTCAGCCCGCTCTAGATGATGGAGCATTACTAGCACCCAGAAACTGGTGATTTAAATCTTTTTCAGTATTTATCACCTAGTGTTATAAGTGCAATGAGTGCTTTTGAACAGCTCCTCTCATTAAAAACATTTAATACACTGAATAATCTCCTCTAAAGAGACTGGGGCATCCTGGCAGTTATTTGACAACTGAGAAGCAGCAGCAACATTCAAAGCATATGTTAAGGCTCGCTGTTCAATTACGATGCCAAGTGGCAGCTCAAAATTTAACATGAGTTCAGTGTGTATTCTGGGGATTGACTGGGAAAATATGGTTTGGAAATATCCACAGATAGGAGGAATATAAGGAAGTTCTGAAAAACAAGAAGCAGATGGTGTCCAGAGAGGTCTGGATTTTTTTGCTATAATAAAAGATGGACAGTTCTCTTGACCACATGATAGGTGTTGGCTATGAAAATTCAGGATTTCTGTAATTGACTTACTGGCACTCAAAGGCCTGGGAATTTAAGACAAACCATCCAAACCTTAGATTCTCTCCCTTCCTGCAAATAGTCATTCCTGTGAGAAACGGCATGCCTGTAATTCCACCGGGTTCTATAAAACCTCTATTCTCTCAGGCATAATAGGAATGAACCCTTTTCATTATGACTGGAGCTGTGCTCAAATGCGATTATAATAAATTCATACTAAAATACGGCTCAGTAATAAGAAGTGACTACCAAAAGGTAACTACATACTTTCAAATACAGATGTGAACAAATTGGATTCAATATGAGAACTCCTTTGGATTTCAGTAGGACTGAAATTTCACCCTTTGTTATTTCTGCAGTAAGTTTTCTTTAAAAATGTTTTCTAAAAGAAAAACATGTCTTTTTTTTGTTCCAGGTTTGTTTTTTGAGAAAAATATTATTAAATTGTTGAAATCAACTTCTTAAATCATCCAGAATCTCTTCCTTATTTCGTTATGCCCATTGAAATGAATGGAACTCCTTGTAGAGTTGAAACACTACCTTGTCTGAGTAAGGCTGGCAGATCTCAGAAAACAAATTATTTCTGGACTACTAGAATCTATGTTAAGATTTAGCTCAAAAAGGCCTTTCTGCCGAGTTATAAATTCTCAGACATTGTTGTTTATGGTTGAAAAGCCGACATACTCTTCAGAGTCATGTCCCAAATGCAATGCTATAATTTCTGTACGTTTAAGGAATACATTTTATTGATGAAACATAGTAATGAATGATGCCTCTTCGGCAGATGTCAATGTAGTTCTCACTCATGTCAGTGACCAAGGGGATGTTCACGGCTTCAGGTGCAGAACAATAGAAACCTGAAAATGACTGTGCTTATTGTCTGTGAAACAATGAAAAACTGTGGTAGGTACATTTTACAGCCATGTCATAAAACATATCTGAGTAAGAACACATGCTTTTTTGATCATTAGGGTTTTTCCAATTGGATGAGCCAAACTGCACAATACTGTAGAATTTACTTTGATTTCTATAATGAATCACTAAAGCAATCCCACAAGGCTATCCAATGTAATAAAAGATTAACTATTTCCTAGTAGAAAGAGTCATGTTTATGGAGATGTGCCAGTAAATTCTCTAATTCAGTGTAGCAGAAATGTACCTCTGACTATATAGTAGATATTTACTCTAATTCAAGCTAATCCCTTTGTAACACAAAGCCTGTGTGGTTGCAACTTATGTTAGGTCTCCATGCATCATTGTGTTGCAGGAGACCTAGAAAAAATGGTACTGAGACACCAAAAACTGAACTGAAACAGGCTGCTGGCCCCACTTAGACATTTTGCCACAGAGGTAAAATGAGTATATTTTGAAGCAATATACAGAAAATTTGTTTATTGCGAGTAGAAATAAAAATATCCTTCCTTGCATATGTATTCACTGCACCTTTGCAAATAAAATCTATTCTCGTGAGATCATGGAATTCTAGAGAATCATTTTCATGATACTTTTTGACTTCATTTTGGGAGGAAAATTTCTCGGTAAGAAGAGTGAATTTTACCACTTCATAGATTTACCCGTTCTACAAAGAGGCAGCTAAACTTTCCAAATCATTGTGCACATCTGTGACTATCCTGAGTGCATTATTTTGAGTTTTCCATCTCTGAAGTGTCTGTCTGATGAGAACAATGTTCGCTCTAAGGAGAGAATAACAGGCTGCCTGTGGCTTTGCAAGTCAGGAGAGGAAAAAGAAGACAGGGAAGTATGGCAGTCATCAGGACATGAGTGTGATTTCTTCTTGATTTTTTGCTTGTGTTTATGTCATGGCTTGAATCCTTTAATGAGTTACTACAGAGTAGAAAATTAGTGTTAACAGTCCGAATGAATGCTGTTTTCTTGATAAAACTATGAGATAGGACACGTTAGCTGGAACTTCAGTCACAGAGGTTTAAGTTAACACATTTTACTCTTCATTTGTCAGGAATTCTGTGCACCAGCTACAGCAGAGCAGCCAACATGCATCTGACAATTTACATATAGGTTTGTTCCTGATAGACTCCTCCTGAATCAGCGTAAGGAACCATGTATATTTGGTTAACTAAGATGTGCTACTGCTAAAATGCACTAAGAAAATACCTTTGCAACACTTTATAGTCCAGCAAAGTCTGACAGCATTAGATGTGAGTTCCATTCCCATCAGTGACATTATTTTTCAAGAACTTGATGTATTATAGCTTAATTTTTCATTTGTAGTATTAATATTGACTTAGTAAAGTACATGAGGAGAGTAGCTGATTTATCATTCAGCCCAGTTTCTCTATTTATACATACCTCCAGGTTCTATTTTTGGATGGTCCTTTCAACCTCTGTAAAAACTTACATCTTTCTTCTAAAATTTGAGTACCAGATGTGGAACATGGCCTTTAGTTTGTGTTTGGCCTGCATATTTCTAAAGTTGCAATGAAATGAGTATGTTAGTTTTAATTGAGAGTTTGCTGGCTATTTTCTTAAATTCCAAAACCCGAATAAACAGGAAATTGTGATTAGTCTCAATTCACCAAACAGGTGTTAGTATGACTGATATAAATACTTTATGGAAGCTGAGATTGATGCTGGGGAATTTTTTTGTGTCTTACTTAATAGAAAATAAAAGAAGAAGATTTGAGGTGAGCATCTCTGTAACCCGAAAGAAGCCAGAATTCACAGGAAATGAAGATTTAAAAAAAAAAAAAAAAAAAAAAAAAAGTTAGCATTCCACTCTGAAAACAGCAGGGTAATCAAAGCCTTATATTGATCTTATATTTCTTTCTGTCATTAAAAGATGTAGTGTTAAGGATCAAATGCTGTGAAAATCCCAAGTAAATAAGGAATTATTTTGCCTGCAAGATCATAGTTCCAAAAAAATATATATTGGGAAACAGTATTTAAAGCCTCAGATATTTATGAGGTGGTCCATATGTAATTATTTTAATTTCATTTTTGAGAGGAAAATTGTCTAAGGTTTAGTAGATTTAGAGTGAGTCTTCTACTTTGTGTCAGAATTCCTGTGACCTTGGAGAAATTGTAATTCAGTTGCTAACAATTTGTGCTGCTATACATACAGTCTGTACTGACCCTAAGGTTGAGTTAGGGCAGGACTTTTTTTTTTTTTTTCCCTTAGATTTCAAGTGCTACACGCAAAAGCAAATCATGAGCTAGAAGACCATAGGGAAACTTTGCTCAGGTCACCTCTTTGGGTCAAAGTGGTGTGGGGAGGAAAAGGTGCCTCCTTCAAATGGGACAGTTTTAAAAATTTCTTGAAAAGTACTAACTGTCAGAATTTGGGCCAAAATACAGATGAAATAAAAAATTGATCTCAAACAGCCCGACTCATTGCAACTAGAATTTATGTCTGATAAAAAGTCTGTATCTTAATAAGGTAAAAGTAATGGAACGTATCTGAAAATCATTGGGCCCTTCTCTGGGCTCAATTTTAATGAAATGTGAGCCAGTAGTAGCAAGTGAAGCCAATGCTGAGGTGTGCTGAATTCAGTCAGACTGTGAATTCAGACTGTGCTTCACACAGTCATTCATATTGGAGATAATGCTCAAAAAAAAAAAAAAAAAAAAGAGCACAAAGCAAAAGAAATCTATTATGCTGACTTTACTGGGAAAGCAATTAGATTGTCTGAACATTTTTAGAAACCTCACACTGATTGCTACTGTATGTGTTGTTGCAGCTCACAAATTATTTTCACATGTTAATAATTCATTTTTTTCCACAATAGTATTACTTATTGTCTGGTAAGCATATAATTGATTCATTAAGTTGTGTAGTTCCCTACAGTTTGACCTCTATTGACGTCTCTGAATTTGTGGCAAGCTATTTTAAAAGAGCAGAAACATATCACAGCCAGCAGCCTTATACCAGTATAAATATTTTCTACTGTGTTAATGCTCAGAGTTCACTTTCTGGCAGCTTACCAAGAATTTTGCATAGGAATGCACTGAGCTGGAGACCCCTATCTAATAAATTTTATCTGACACACTCAAACATCCACTTTTATTACCACGTCTGATTTTCCCATGCTCATACAATTTAAAGCTACAGCTTCTCCTTTTCTCTTCTTTGACGAAAGAGTAATATTTTCAAACAGAATGTCACAAGGGCACATTACCATGAGCACTTTCATCTGTCGAAGCTTAATACAAAAGAATGTATACTGTATATTCACAAAAGCACATTCTCCCACCGATCCCACCATCCCTCCACAAATGCCCCCCAAACAATGCAGAGAGGGAAAGCATATTTCTGTGACATTTGTACGGTTTATGGGCTGTGATTTTTTTTTTTTTTTTTGCAATGCAGAATAACTGAGTTCTAGTCCTGATGTTCTTGAATCCGTATATGAAGGGCAACAAATTCTGCAATATTTCAGAGGACTTTGCCCCTTCAGTATGCTTTGTCCAGGAGCTGAGGATACGTATCTAAAGTAAAACACTGTGTAAGACACTTATGACATTGCTATGATGAATTATCAACTCTAGGGAATGCAGGCCTTCGACCGCACTGCCCACGCGTCCCCAGCTGATGCCGGAATGTGTCTGTATGTCACTGCAGCAGTGAGGTGACACCCAGGGAGGGCACTGCTCCCCGCCTGCAGCTCTCAGGGCTGTCCTGCTAACGCACGTCTTAGAGGCTGAAAAGTACAAGGGGCTCACAATATTTGGAAACTGGATTGATATGAATCTTTTGCTGGTGGCTTTGGTAGAAATCAAGACCTGTCCCAGACAAGATTTTTAATGCAGTGATTAAATTGTTCCCATTCCTATGTTTATCAGTAACTTTCACCTTTGCCTGATGTTCAAAATGTTGCTTGGTTTAAAGCTATATTAAAAAAATCCCCAAAATGCAAGCAGGAAAGGAGGGACCTCAGTAAGAAGATTTCCACAGTCAATAACTTTTTCCTCCTGGGCCAAATGGAAAGTCTGAAGTCAAGGACACCCTGCATTGACTCCAATGAATCTTTCATTATCTCTCCATGATGTAAATTTACAATAAAGCAGAAAAGTCTACCCTAAGCTTTTAAAAATGTAATTTCATGTAATGTAACACTTTAAGCTTATTTCTCACCAAGAAAACTAACCCCGACCCTTTATCTTTGGACAAAAGGTGAATGATGCAGAAATTCGGAGAATCTAAGTATAGCTCTTTTTAAATTTTCCATAGTGACAACTGTAGAAAAAGCAAAATAGTGAGTGAAGAGTTTTATTTTCTTCATTTTTTTCACCCAGAAATTTTACCCAAAATAGACATTTTCCAACTGAAATCCAATAACAAACAAAAAAATCCCCCAAAGCCACCTATGTTGTCCCATTAAAAATGTACTTAAAATAGGTTTTAAAGAGAAAAAGAACACTTCAACTAAGTTCATATACAAGCATCTGGAGTTGCTTGATTTCAAATATCATTTTCATATGCTCTGAACTTCAGTGCAAAACAGATATAAATGGGTATTTTTTGAAAATCTGTTTATTTGTTACTGGCTCAAAACATCAGCACAGTACAATATCTGGGAAGTATTTATGCAGATTATAATATCCTTGCAAGTCAAGCCTGAAATACAATGTGAACAAACCCATAAATGGGTATTCAAAAAGCCCTTTACTCGTTTCACTTATTAAATTTCACTGTGGTGTGAAGCTGGTAACTTCTCTATAAAGCAGCTAATCTGAATTGACTAGAGTCAGCTAGTTTGCCCAGTAACACAGAGAAAAACTTCCTAAAGACACTAACAGAGAGAATTACGCCCTGTTTAAGCTGCATTTCTGGAAGGATACACAGAGGTGTTCAGCTATAAACTGCGACTATTTTCACCGGAGACAGCGAGGCCACTCGTGCAGGTGCTGAAGCGGAGCACAGTCACGGCAGAATTTGTCCTCCAGCACCAATCTGCAGAATCACCAGCAGCTTTGAAGCAGTCTGTGCAAAACCAGAAGGTCTGCAGCAGCAACGGAGCATTTCTGTGGCCGACGTCCTGCCCCATGCAGCAGCCTGCATGTAGTATCTGGGAAAGGTGATGCCTCTAACACCGGCCCCCACTTTACCTACACTCCCTCCTCCTGAGCAGCTGGCTACCATCTTGGGGAGTCTTATCTGCTGTGACTTGTCAAGCCAAAATATTTGTTTAAAAAAGGATCAAATATTCATAGGTCATTTATGCATTCTTTTAAAAGGAGAAATGAGGCTTGTCATGGTAGATAAATGCCAAAGTACGTGTGAGGAAAGGAAAGGAAGGGAAAGGCGAGGAAGGGGGAGAGAGCATTTTTTAACGTGCAATATTTATATTTTTCTGCTCCTGCTGTCTCCCTTCCTTTGATCACTGTCCTGATGCTGAGAGTTCGGGGAGGTTCAGCACCGTTGCTGGAGCTGTGTGATCCAGAGCAATGCTGCTAACCCAGTCATGCCACTGGATGCTGCTGGTTTGTATTTTGTTAATTTTTAGTAGCGATTCAGGCAAATTATTTCCTTCCAGGAAACCCCTAAACTAACACTGAATAAGCTTGTCAGTCAACACTTTCATATAAAAGCCAATGTGGAGCACAAAATGAGGATTTCATTAAGTAGGGTTTTGTTGACAGATTGGTTATTTTCTATATGAGAAGAGTTGCAAGACAAATTTCCATTGGTTCTGGGTAAAAAGAGAGACATAATTTTCCTCACTCATTTCTGCAGTAGCACTCCAAATATCTGATGTTTCTGAACACAAAAAGGAAACATTATTGTTGCTTTCTGCTCACCCCAACATCTTCCTTCATCTTTGATCTCCATAACTTTTAGTCTAGAGAGGAAAAAAAAAAAACAAACCAAAAAACCCCAACAGTTCAGGACCATTAGGAAACTTTTAAAGGCTCTTATTCCAAAACTATTCCCAAGAAAGAAAGCAATTAAGCCAGAATCACTTTGCTACTGTAATGAGCACAAAAATAAAATCCTTAGAAACATGTAATAAACTGGGCATGCAAAGAATCAATTTTGACCTAGCTGTAACACATGTTAATTTTTGAAAGCGAAATACAGTATTTTCTCCCTAGCAGGCCCTTTTAATCATATTTCAGACAAACATGTTCATGGGAAAAATGTTCCTGAAACTCTCTTGCATGTCTCTCTTTTCTTTTCAGAAGAGATGAAATCCAGTATGAAATCATAAAGGTCTGAAACAATGCATCTGGTGAAACAGGAATCCATGGCATGATCAACGTACATTTTGTCTCTCAAAATATGGGCATTATTTTTAGAGCCGAGATAGCAGAAGCTGCCAAGACTGTGAATGTTCCCTCAGAGATCTTAAACGAAAAAAACACAAGAAATCTAATTTTACAAAAATTTAACAAAAAAATCAGAATGGCAGTTTAATGTTCCAGATGTTAGACACACTGAACCAAATAACAGATGCAAGACAACAGGCTTTTCTGACTCTACTATGTCATTTTGCAATACAAGCTTCAGTTACTTAAAACTTTGCCATTGATATCTGTTTGTACCAGGTTTCTGCATCAGGCTGAAAATAGGGGCAGGGTTTGAATTCTGCTAAGCCCATTCTGAAAATAAGTCTAAAGAAAGAGATACATTTTCAGCACTGAGTGATTCTGACTATTTTCTTGTTGTTTTGGGGGTTTTGTTCAGTTGCTTGGGGTTTTTTCCAAGCCTATGCTTGGAAGAAAATACTTAACTTTTGGTAAGGTGACGTCAGAGCTGTAGTGTAACCTACCCTCATTTTCCTGGGTCATAAGCCACTGGAAGCTTTGCATCTGCCCAGAGACATAGATCTTAGCAATAAGGCCCTCTGCAGAGTCTGTAGAGTCTGAGTGCACTTAAATTTCTTGCGGTTGCTATGAACACCCAGGAAATGCATGGCCAATTCCCAAGAAGAAAGTTCTCAGTTTTTCCTCATGGCCAGGGCTGCTTGGAGAGGGCTTCTTTTCCTGGGGCTGTTACATCTAATTACACATAGGAAAGGAGGAACTGGCATCGAGCAACCACAGGGAATCTTCACCATTTGTTGGAAGAAATGACTGGGCAAAGCAAGGTTAGGTATTGATTAACTTGAAAGTTGCATCCGTCTAAGGGCCAAGGAAAAGGAGCCAAGACATCTGCGATCTTACCCAGGCCCATGGTGCAGATGAAAGGTCAAGAGGCAGAAACCAAGATGCAGGAGCAAGGATTAAGCAAGTGGCTTCAGGAAAAAAAATAAAATAAAAAAAAAGACAAAACCAAACCAAACCCAAACCAAATCAAACCAAGAGCAAACAACCCCCCCCAATCAGAAAACCCCAAACAACAAAAACAAAAACAAAAACAAAAAAACCAAACAAAGAAAAACAAAACCAAAAACACCAAACATGTTGCAAAACTCAAAACTGTGTGGGAGTTTTCCTCCTAGATTTAAAAAGTTGAGAAGCAAAATAGCCGAGAAGGCTTAGAGTCTAGTCCCCAGCTGAACAGTTTTGTCAGGCTCCTTTTTGTTTAGGTGGTGGTCCACTGCTGGTGTTGAAGTCCAGGCAGAGATAGCATGCTGCTGCTTAGGCTATGATCATTTGGGAAAGACCCTAGAGTGAGGAGCCCACTCCAACTGTCTTCTCACGAAGTCCCCTGAAAGCAGGAGAGAAGAGCAGCAAGGCTGTTGTGTTTCATGCACTGTGCAACCAGTACCTCCACAGGGAAAAAAAATCAATCTGGTCATTTAATTAAAGACTGTATCAAAATGTATAGACACAAAGAGACCAAATTAGTACCGAACGCTATTGTTAGCAATTCCCACCTCTGGAGTATTTGTCTTTAATACCTCAATAATGCTTTTACCAGTTGGGTAATTGTTTTTTTGTAGTATAACACGGCTTTGCGCCTGCAGACAGACCCATAGAGATGAGACCTACTTGAAGAACTTGCAGTCTCTGTGCAGAGCCAAAGAAATCTGGGAAACCCAGAAATACCTGCCGGCTTTCTCAGAGGTGCAAAGCTGAGTGGTATCTCTGGGAATGGCATCTCCATCTCCAAAGTCTTAGTTCATGGCCTAATCCTGGAGCTTGACCACTGTTCATCACTTACAAAATGTGGCGCCTTCAACATCTCTCTTATACAGGCAGGAGCTGCTGGGGTCTCAGCACATCCAAATGTACACTCACTCACATAGTCAACAGCTTATTTTTTAAAAAACTTATCCATGTATTTTAAAGACACAGTTCCTCCACAACCTTAAATGTGTAGTTAGTTGAAATCAGCAGGACTACATGTAAGTTCACAGTTAAAGATAGGCTTATTTTCCCCTAATGCACTTGGACTGTTCACATGCTTAAAATAAAGCAGAAGAGCAAGTGGTGGGGAATTGAGAATACAGCTTACAGAAACAAAGTCTGACAGCCTTCATTTGTGACTGAATTTCACAACAAGTGAAGGTAACTCCAAAGGCTGAGAGGTAATTATTTGTGCTTTCTCGGAAACTGGGAGAAGTATGGAGGCTGAAGTTATAGGATGGTTGAAAGAGGATATAAAAGCAAGAGCAGAAATCACTGAGTGCTTTCAAAATGAATAGAAGCAGAGCTGAAGACCTGAAACAGCTGGAACATTTTATTCCGGAGATTTTGTTTTAAAGGAACAAGCGCTGCTTCATTTTCAGTTGTTATTGCAAATAAACACTCCATCCCTGTTTGCCCATTTTGCCTATTTGCCTTTTATGCAGTAGCTGGCACAAAGGGGTCTCTGCAACCACTGTATTGCAAGTGGGATACTAAGAATAATAAAGAATTATAGTAAAGTTACTACTGTGTAGCTCACACATATCTGACAGCAGAGCTGTGAAGATGGAAGGACCATGGGATTTCTACCCAAATCCTGAGCAGCCAAGCTGACTGCATTTATATCAGACTCTATAGGCTTTTTTCTACTAAAAGATTGAAGATCCATGACATAGCATTGCTCCTTCTCTGTTTGAAAAAGGTGGGCTGTAAATGCCAAAAGACCCACTTCTGCATTTAGTCTTTTCAGTGCCAAATACAGAGAAACTTCTTTTCTGATCTCCCAGTGATTGTGCTATTGACTTGCTTAAAAAGAAGATTAAAATTTTTTACAGCAAATGGCTTTTGTCAGCAATAATTGATGCCTTTACAATTTTGCATTTTTTTATTTTTGCAATATTTTCAAATTTCGTTTTAGCTTACGATACGGCAAATCATTCACCAGATGTGAAGGAACCTTGAGGAACAACATTATTATTGTTGTTGTTGTTATTAATCATGGCCATGAGTAAAAGAAAAAAAAGCAGGTTTCTGTTTTACTTCAGTGGAGAATTTGGAAAGACAGTGGCATAATTCATTCCAGTTAGATCAATCACCCCTTTCCTATCTTTGTTATTCAGTCTGTTAGGCAGTGGGTTTGGTTCAGATAAAATATTTCAGGGCCAGGTCCAATCTCAGTTTCACAGCTGTGTTCCTAAAATGGATGAATATTTGATGTGTCTCAGGTACATATTGAGAAACTATAATCTTTCCACTGCCTATCTGATTATTCTACCACCTTCTGCAGTCTGCTGACCCCCCTGCACTCCCCCTGCACAATGGCTGTTGTCCATGTAGGTGGAATTGGGAAGGGGCACAGGCAGTGCGGGGTGCAACTGACGGGACAGAAATGCCTCTTCTCTTCCCCCTTTTTAAATGAGTTGCCAACCAGGGCACCGCCAGGTATGGACATTTTCTGGCATTGTTCGTTTAAGCTGGATTCAAGGCTGCGAAGCCCACTATTTATGCAGAGCATGTGTCCTTGAAAGTTTCTGGAGTCCCTAAGTTAAAAAAAAAAATGGCATAAGAAGGAAAGGAGGCTAGCAGTGGGAGACAAATAGAACAATAAAGGCACTTACCCATGTTTGGTAACATACATGAGACAGCACAGAAATTTAATCCGTAGAACAATGTTTCAGCTAGAATGAGATTTAAAAAAATATTTTCTTTTTTCTTTTTTCTTCTTTCCCCACCCCCCAACCCC
>KL282749.1:12733-24036 GCA_000699545.1 Podiceps cristatus | reverse complement strand
GGGCATGCAAAAAGGGCAATGCAAAAAGGGGGCTTGCAAAAAGAAGTGCTATGGGGCAATGGCTGACCCTCACTTATACTGGGCATGACGTCTATGGTATGGAACACTCTCTTTGGCCAGTTTAGATCAACTATTCTGTCTGTACCCTCCCAAGTGTCTGGACTTGCTCGTTAGCAAAACTTGGGAAACTGCAAGATGTCCTTGGTCGTTCAGCAGCAGCGAACAACAGCAGCGTGCTATCACCTTGTTTCACATACCAACTCCAAAACACAGGAGCTGCTGCAGACAAAAACTAGCTCTGTCCTGGCTAAAACCAGGACAATTACCTTCATAATGAAATACAAACAAAGCTGGAGACTAACTTGTATTATTATCATTGAAAAGTAGAAACCTCCTCTGAGGACAAAATTAACATTGCATGAGTCTCTATATCCTTCATAATAGGAACTTTACCTGACTATCATGCCTGCATTACTGGAAATACTGAAAAAGGATTCTATTAGATTTAAGATTGTGTTAAAACTCCTGAGTTTGGATTGGCCAATATTGGTGCAGTATGAAGTTTGTATTTGCTAAGTGACCATCCTTTGCCTTACATAACCATTGAAATTGTTTAATGTCCCAAATGTCTTAGAAGTATTTCTAAACCATTTTCAATTATCAATGTACACCCAGTAGTTTTGTGCTGAAATGATGTAAAACTCTTTGGTCTGGAAGGATGTACTGTTTCCTCTTTAGAAGTACGATTACATGAATTCTTGTTTGACTAGGTTATATTACATCCTGAATGGCTTCGGAAATATACCCAGTACTAGAGACAGTTGGATTGGAGAGAGATCATTTCATTCACCACATAATGAACTCCTGCTTAAAACTTAATTTTCTTACTTGATCCTTGAAAACGTTAATGTCATCTCATGGTAGCCACTTCTGGTTTGTGTTTTGGTTTTTTTAAAGCATGTGTATATAGATAGCATTTTTAATTCTCTGTAGCCCTCATTAAATAGACACACACCTGTAAACCTGTAAAATAACTTTTAATCTGAAATTAACTTGAAATAAGGTATTCCTCAGTCAACTGTGCAGGTATCAAGCCAACTTCACTAGATTAATGTACCTGCAGTATTAAGGGGGGGGATGAAGGGGAAATAACAGGTAAGAATGTACCTTGCTGAACATAAAAAAAAAAAAAAATCATCTTTGCTGGTTTCTCATCTCTAGGTCCTGGCTGTTGTCTTAACACTTCTGAAAACTTTAGTGTCCTAGGAGATGAAAGTAATCCTTTGAGACTGGGTAATTCAGAAAAAGTCTTGATGATGTTCAGTAGAATTTTCTTCTTTATTGATAACGAGTCAGATGAAGTCTAATTGTTCCAATGACTTTCCACCTTGAATTGTACTGTATCAGGTGCTCTGGAATCATCTCTTGTGATAAAGTATTCTGAGAGCCATTTTTCTGTCTACATTCATTCCACAAAAATCATGTGGTTTTGGTGAGACTCCTCATTTCTGTGAAACAAACCTCAAGTATTGTGCAGCTTTTAAGGCTAAGGGTGTCCTTAAGGAAATTGTCTTACGTGATGCTGTAATAGCATCTTGATTTTTATAGGTTACCTTAACTGAAAGCAGAAAGCTTTTAAAAAGATTTAGTCCAAAACAGAGCTGACTACCAGCCTTGAAGGTACAGAAGTTACAGTAGTAGCAAGCTACTGGGTTTTACTACACAGAGCTCATCTGTGTACTCTACACATCTTTTCCCTTCTCTGACTTACAAGGTTGGTGACAATCCTTCAGCACTTCTAAAGTAAAGCATGTCCTACTTCTCCCTTTGGCTTTGGTGGGTTTTGTTTTGTTTTGTTTTTTCTTGTATGTCCCTTATTCTTGTTGGCTAGATTGTTGAAGTGACAGAATGTCAAGTGTTTAAAAACAAAATTTAAGTTTCATAAGCAATAGTATTTTGAATTAACAACTTTATTGTCATTGTTTTTTCTTTGGTACATCCCAGAAGTAACTAACAACTCATTGTATTGGGCGAGGGGAGTTGGTTTGTATTGGATCCTTCGGTTGTTCTAACTCAAGGGTTTTGAATCCTGCCCAGATGATACCTTACAGGGAAGCAATACAAGGGCATAAACTTTTTTAAAAAATAAATACTGGATCTTTGAAATTATGTATTATCTGTTAGGGTTTATTAGTGATGCTAAATAAATATGAAACTTCGTACTTTCTTTTACCAGCAGATGGTTACAGCAGTTCGGACTCCTATACTTCAGATCCAGAGCAAATTGGAAGCACCGTAACGCGGCAACGGTCAGTAGAGTAGCAATTGAATAAAATAAAGGTTTTTAAAGAAGCCTATTCTGAGCTTCTGGTTGTTTGACAGCTAGGTTGTAAAATGATGGCCAAACAGATTACCTTTAACACTGGAAGCAGTCTGTTTTCTAATGCAGTAACAACTTATGCTGTTCCTGTTAATGTGTAAAGTGAAAACTCAAAAAACAATGTAGTCTAAAAGTTGTTTGGGATTGGCCAATCACATGAAACTCCATGTTCGGTCAGAAATCTTGATCAAGACTTTCTCCTTAAACCCAAGGTAATGTAAGCACAGGAGGTGATGAAAACAATTTTTGAATTGAAAACAATTTTTTGTATTTTTAAAAATATCCATTAGGCATTAGCGCAGAAGAACCTTGTGACTTTGTAGCATATAAGAATAAAACATAAATTAGAAATATCATAGCAGTAACTCAGTCTCTTTTAATAATGGGTTTCTATAAAATGAAGGGCAGTCATAGGCCAAACATAAATTAAGGGATTAGAGGATGCTATGCAAGCACATAACCCACAACTGCATCATTTGACATAAGAGAATGTGCTGTATTAGCTGGTGCTAATTGTTCCCATTAAATTTGCCTGAATAGGATTAAAAACCAGCTACGCCATTAACCATCTTACAATCAGTTTCAGAGGTAAGTTTCAAAAACATAATTAAAAAAAAATAATTAGGGTGACTTCAATACCAAAGAAAGATTTGCAATTGCTTTTCAGTACACCAGCTTGAAAACTTCTTTCCTCCATTGTTACTTAATGGCAAATCTGATTATCTGTCCTGCTTCTATGTGTGGTTTTGCGCTATCAACATGATGGTTTCAACATGTTCTTTTCATCCCTGATTTTTGGATTGGGTTCTCTTACTGAACTTGTGTAGATGCGTGAAGTTTTCTGATGAGTTGCTGCTTCATGGCACAGGTAGCTTCTGTCCAGATCTGGCAGTTCTGGTAGTATCCACCCAGGAAATTTTTCTCCCACTTCCTCTTTTACTTCCTTCTACTGATACCTCTCCCATCAGTTGCAACCTTATCTTTAGAGATAAAAGTCCTTAACACTACCATTAGTCCAGAGTAGAACCATAGAATCACAGAATGGTTTGGATTGGAAGGGACCTTGAAGATCATCTAGTGCCAACCCCCCTGCCATGGATGGTCAGGGACACCTTTCCTCTAGACCAGGATGCTCAGAGCCCCGTCGAACATGGCCTTGAACACTTCCAGGGATGGGGCAGCCACAGCTTCTCTGGGCAGCCTCTTCTAGTGCCTCACCTCCCTCCATTGTGAAGAATTTCTTCCTTATATCTAATCTAAATCCGCCCTCCTTTAGTTTAAAACCATTCCCCCTTGTCCTTTTGCTACACGCCCTTGTAACAAGCCCCTCTCCATTCTTCCTGTGGGCCCCTTCAGGTACTGGAAGGCTGCTAGAAGGTCACCTCGGAGCCTTCTCTTCTCCGGGCTGAACAGCCCCAGCTCTCTCAGCCGGTCTTCATAGGAGAGGTGCTCCAGCCCTCTGATAGTCTTCATGGCCCTCCTCTGGACCTGCTCCAACAGGTCCATGTCCTTCTTGTGTTGGGGGCCCTAGAGCAGACGCAGCACTGCAGGTGGGGTCTCACCAGAGCGGAGCAGAGGGGCAGAATCACCTCCCTCAACCTGCTGGCCACACTGCTCTGGGTGCAGCCCAGGAGATGGTTGGCTTTCTGGGCTGCAAGCGCTCACTGCCAGCTGAAGTTAAGTTTCTCATCCACCACTACACCCAAGTTCACCTTAGGGCTGCTCTCGAGCCATTCACCGCCCAGCCTGTACCTGTGCTTGGGATTGCCCCGACCTACATGGCAGGACCTTGCTCTTGGCCTTGTTGAACTTCATACGGTTCACATGGCCCCACCTCTCAAGCCTGTCAAGGTCAAGTACTTTTTATGTTTTCAAAAAGCAAAAACTGACAAGACTATGCCAGATAATGATACTTCAGGAGTGTCCTTAAACCACTTTTTCCCTTTTTTACTCGTGACTATCTAGAGGGATGACCCCATGAGTCAATGTAATTAAACGTGCATTTCATCAACTGGAGAGTTAGTTATGAATGTTACAGAAGCATTGTCCTGGAGAGTATGTTAAGAAAGCAAATTTTTCTATTGCAATAACTCAGTTTTCTGTCTAGACTTATGCATTCAGATTTTCTGTGAAAGTTAGGTACCTTTTGCCTCTTCTAGTTTTGTATCTTATGATAGATATAGAAGAATTTTACAGAAGTTGGTCATAGAAAAGATTTTTATCACTCAGTTGAATAAAAGACTAGCCGTATTCATGTCAGTAACTCAGTAAATCTGTCTTGCTCAAACTGGACTAGTTAAGTTTCTGTAAGCTGTTTTTAAATAGAAACTGTAGGAAAATTCTGTATGCAGTAAATCCCACATAAATGACATTTAGTGCAGTACTTCATCCTTCTATGCTTTTTGCATGTGTGGTTGATGAACTTACAACAGGTATCCACTAGATGGTGATCCTACCTAAGAATGAGTTAAAATTTCTGAAGATGCTTCCAAGTATATAGACTTCAAAAATTTCAGGCAGTGAATTAAATCGCTGTCTTGTACACTGAGATACTCCTTTAGCTCGATATACCTGGAGGCAGGTCCAACCGAAACTTAATACCCCTTTAAAACCTAATCAGGAAGTTGACTACATCTTACATAC
Source organism: Podiceps cristatus (assembly GCA_000699545.1). Lineage (NCBI taxonomy): Eukaryota > Metazoa > Chordata > Aves > Podicipediformes > Podicipedidae > Podiceps > Podiceps cristatus. The sequence goes on along the minus strand of KL282749.1, from coordinate 19,013 downwards.
TTTGCAAGTTATAGTGACTACCATCTGGATGGAATTACCGTGTTTAGGATTCTCTGTTCCTGAACTATTGTTGTTTGGGATGTGTGTCAAGCTATTGGTTTCCCAAAGACAAATTAGTTGTGGTAATATAAGAATAATTTGAATAATGGGGAATTAAGTAAATAAAAGTATTTTTAAAAATTGTGAAAACAAAGAATACCAGAAGTTTTAAAACTGATTTTGCAATCTTCAGAATCAGTGGCAATCAGGCTCTTTTCCATCTGTCAAACTTTAATTGCATACTTTGAAGAACTTTTGAATTTTAGTTCTGTTGTAGCCACCTAAAATCACTACAGAAACTTAAACGTTTTGCAGATCGCATTCGGGAACATCTCCAGATAACACTGCACCGCCACCACCTCCTCCAAGGCCTCATCCTTCTCATTCTCGATCATCGTCTTTAGATATGAACAGATCATTCTCAGTTACCCCAGGTAGATATACCGAGTTCCTAGTGTTTATTAATTTTTCAGTGCATGTAATCCTGAAGCAGACAGGTGTTTTTTCTCTGAAAAAAAGATTCAGAGTGTGTTTTTAAAACACTGCTTCTGAACAAAAAAGCTGAAAATGTCACTCTTCCTATTTGTATTAAAATTTGTGCTCCACTTTGCTTAAATAGATAATTTAGAAATAAATTCTGAATGCTGGCATTTCAGTCATTTGTATGAATATGGTAAGCAAAGTGAGGAAATAACATTTTGGTAGCACACCCACATGCAAAGAATTGCATCTGCCAGTAAATGTTGAAGAGTTGTTCTTTTGGTATAAGATGTATTAGAGACAGGTGTTAAGTTTCATTTCAGAGGGAATTATTAAAGGTTGTTTCTGATGCTCTGCTTAAGGGGTTTTATTGCACTCCTGACTTGTCAGTACTTTTCAATTCAGGATCACGAAGTATAAGAAAATGTTAAGAGTGTATAATGAGGGTGGAAAAAAAAAGACTAAGATCAGAAAACTATGACCATGTCTGTACTTAGAGCTGGAACAAAGGAACAAGACCCATGTTCTGATTCTTTTTGTCTGTTTGCAAATTTGAAAGGAGATGACATTACAGTTATGATCCTCACTATGACAGGTTAATAATGTAGGCAAAATGCAGGATTTCTTCATGTCAAGAAGTCAAAAAACTAGATAGCACTGTAATGTGAACAGTAACAATTGTGGCCAAACGCGATGCCTCTTTTACAGGACAGCAACAGGCTGGAGTTGTTGCCTATCCCCCTGCAGTGCCTCCAAGACCACAGCCTTCACAGGTGATGATGTCGCTTTTGAAAAATCATACTCTAACTTGGTGCATCATTTTTATCTAACTCTGAATTTTAATTTATTAAATTAAAATAAAATGAGTAGCATTGCTTTGTATTCTTTTAAACTACCAGGATGTGAATGATGGCAAAACCTAGACTGTTGCCAAATCTTAGCCTTTCTTGAATAAAGAATTGCTTCTGGTAGAACCATGGGAAAGGGCTTACAGCAGAGACTGAGGAGGAATGAGTGGCTCTGGAGCTCTGAGTTGTAGGAAGGCAAGGAAAGTTACCCTTTCACATTTCTTTACCAGTCCCTGTGTCGTTAATTAGCCATAACACAGACAGTGAGAGGAAACTTTTGACTTTTGCAAAATAAGTGTTTGACTTCCATCTGTGTCTGGCACAAGGTACAGTTTTACATAGAATGCCTGCTCCCAAAAGGAGTGAGCCCACTTCTTCCTTTGTTACAGACTTGGTCATTTTTGTAGTCCTGCTCTGAGTCAGTTCAGTTAGCTGATTTGGTAGAAAACAAGTCCTGTAAAAGTTGGGTTTTTTGTCTCAACCAGTTGAATCCTTCAGCTGCTGTGCAGGTCTGACATGGGACAGATAAAATTGCTTTTCAGTTGTTTTTCAGCAGCAGCTATTTGTTAAGAATCTGAGTTACCAGCAATTGAAGTCAGTCAATGGATTCAGAATCATCTGCAAGGAAAGAGGGTACAATGACAGACACATTTCATACAGTGTGATCACATAAGCATGTTTCCCTATGAAACGAGACTAAAAATCTCTATCAAGCCTGACAGACCTGGGTTGGGCAATGTTACAGCAGAAACATCTACTGTCCCATGAGTCTAGGTAGTCCTACAGTGCATCCATCTTTGGTCTCATTCTCTGGATAACAGCACATCTGATTGAACTTCCTTTTCTCTTAAATATTTCTCTATAAACACAGAGTGGTCAGTCTGTGTCTTAAATGAGATGCAGTTTGTCCTACTGACAGGACATAAGTCTTTGTCCACTAGAAAGGCAAATAATCTTTAATGTTCTGTCACAATCTGCTGTTTGCCAAGATTCTTTGACTCAGATAACTATGTTAAGAACAATGTCACTAAGTATTTTTCTTATTTCATTGCAGGGTGCAGGTCCTCATGTGCATCGCCCAGTGGACGCTGAAGGCCTAATAGCTCATACCAGTACCTCACCTCAACAAATACCAGAACAGCCAAATTTTGCAGACTTCAGCCAGTTTGAAGCATTTGCTGTTTCAGGTGTAAACAAAGAGGAAGAAGATGAAATTGAAACACACTCAGAAGTCTCGCAGGTGAGCAGAAGTGTGAAGATCTTGTCAATTGCTTAATACCACCGACAATTATGAGACTTTATTAAAACCTACTTCTGCTGTTTGAACTTGGTGGGGTTTTTATGGTGCGCCAATCCATTGCTAGAAAGTAATTCCATTACACACTGCTACACTCAGTAATTGCCAAACACCTAGGCAGAAGAAAGCGTTTTCTCCTCAGTTCTTGATTGTAATTCAAAAGATTTTGTACTTATTAGCACATATGTGCACAAACATAATTCTGTTGGTGCGTTTAAGACTTAGCACAGGCAAAACTTTTCTGCTCGCTCTTGCCAGCTTTCCAGATGACTATCAAGTATCATAAACATCTGCCAAACCACCATTAATTTGGTTTTGTTCAAAGCCATTGGACAAACAGCTAAAGGGAATAGAACTCTGGCATCCTTCTATAATAGATTGTTAGAGATGTTTACAAAGTCTTGTTTCCTACTACAAACAGAGGACTTAAAAGTTTGGAAGCCTCAGAGTTTATTCCTATTAGTGTTATAGTAGTTTACTGCTATTGTATGAATTACTTTGTTTTCCTTTCATAATTTGTAGCCTTTGAGATTGTAAGTTCTCTGGGGTGTTTCTGCATCCTCAGTTGCAGAAGTACCTATGGTGCTTTAAAGTTCTCCCAACTATCAGCAGCATGCTCTTGCTTCCCTTAATCAGGAAGGTCAACGACGTAGAACCATTTGAGCACTCGCCATCTACCTCATTGCAAAATCGGCTATGTTAGCTTAAGCTGCCACTGAAAACTGCTTAAGTTAAGCTTGCTGATTGTTTTGCATTCGGGTGGATGGGGAGCAGTTGCATTAATTCCTCCAATGGAACACAACCTTTGGCAGTAGCAAATAGATAACGGTGGTAATGTAATAGCAGAAACGGTTGTAACAGTTTATCATCAGGCCACAGCCTCTTCTGTACTGCACAGTGCCTCATAACATTGGGGATGTGACTTTATTCAGAGGTCTTCCAACATCCGGAGTACAATCCTTGAGAGCAGAGTACTTTCAAGTAACTATTTAATCCTTTTTTTCATAGTGATTTTAGATTCTGTATCGAATCTTAATTTCTGTATCAAAAGTTGGGTCTGGTTCTAGAAGGACAACTTTTTACTATGTGCCTCTCTGCAGGCTGCTTCCAGGCCAAAGCAGTGTTTGTGCCAAAGATGGTTTTAGATGGTTTTGCTCCAAAACAGGTGGTGGTGTTGTATTCCAGCTTGTGCTTCTAAGGAAGACCTGAACTGGAATTTTAAGTGTTAACTGTATTCATGTGTCAGAAAACCATCATACTTTTTTTTTATTCCAACGGTTGCTAAACGAAATGATTGTTAGGAATTAGTATTCTAAATATAGTTTATATCCCTTTAGGTTGAAAAGCCTTCTGACTCTGCAAGTTCTCTTAGAGTTGCCAAAGCAGATGGACGAGTTGAAGACAAAGCACCTGCTAACGTCCCCACTAGTGCGGTATGCAAAGTACACTTGGAAGGAGAGCGTATTTGACTGATGTATATGAAATTACACATCTGGTTTGATTTGCAACGGCAACTTTATACACTTCCAGTTAAACCCAGTTTTCTTAGGTCCTATACGTGCTTGAAACAGGCACATGTATGGTGAATTTTTGCATCAGATGTTCATGATTAGTTTTATTCTTGAGGTAGCAGAAAATTAAAATACTTGTTCAAATTTTTGAAACAGAGCAAAACTTTTAGTGCAGAACTTGATTAACAGTAGCTTTTTTTTGTTACAGACATAAGATTACTGGGGAGAAGGTGTGATCTGAGATGTTATGTATTTGCAGTTGTCACCATGGTGTTTCTGCTTGCACAGTTCTTTGTCAGGGAGTAGTGCCCTTGCACCAGGGGTAGGATTTATTACTTAAGGTTTTTTCCAGGCCATATGACAATGCAGCTAGATGTCCATCAGAAAATATCTGGTGGGTTGTAAATTTAATTATCTCAGTAACTGGGTTTAAAAATATGTAACGCAAACAAGTTACCAGATTATAATCCAAGTACAATGCGGTTTGTGAGAATGAAAAGGTTGTGTTCTCCTTTTCAGGGTAAAGGCACTACCCCACTTGCTCCACCACCAAAGCCTATTCGCAGAAGATTAAAATCAGAAGATGAGCTAAGACCTGAAGCTGAGGAACATACACAGAAAACAGGTGTCATAGCTGCTGTTCTTGCTTCACAGCCATCTATTCCTAGGTAACCCAAGAAGTGTATAAATACATGTGTTACTGGAAAGTTTACATTTAAACAGCATACACACTTTCTGTTCCAGGAGTTGCAAACAATTTCAGTCTGTTTGAATTAGATTAATTTAACAGTTTAAAGGTGTTTGGTTTTTAAACAAGATCATCCCAAAGCCTCTACTACTGGGAGACCTTCTAGAGATTTGGAATTTTGGAGTGTGAACTCTTTTTAACTTCTGCAAGTATGTTGGAAAAAGTGGTGGAATTACTAAGATGTAGTGTTTAATTGCAAATAATGATCACTATGAACAGTCCAAAATGTGCAGTCTTTGTGTCTTAGCGTGAAAGTAAACTATTACATTAGTCACTTTGAGGTAAATGAATGTGGTACGATGTGTTGGGACTTCAGAAAATTGCGACAATTTTAAAATATGTTGCTGTTTCATTAAAACCAAGTATGTGTGGCTTCCATGCAAACAAACAAGGTTAATCAAGCCAGGCAGAAGGGGGAAAATTAAGTGTAATAAGTTAAAAAATTTAAGATGGTTCTGCTCATTAAGAGGGACTATAAATGAGATATTCAGCTGCGACAAAATTACTTACTACAAAATTTCTAATATATTCTCAGATCAGTGGGGAAAGACAAGAAGGCAATTCAGGCATCAATCAGACGTAACAAGGAAACCAACACTGTTTTGGCCAGATTGAATAGTGAACTACAGCAGCAACTAAAGGTAATGCCGTAAGCTTTGTCTGTTTAAGAGAAGAGCCTGAGAGGGCAAGGTGTTAGTGATGCACAGTAACAGGCATCTCTGCAAACCAGTGATATACATAGTAGATGATACTGGTATAAAATATGTAGTTGTTTTTGTAGATCATGGAATATACTTAATTGTGACAAGCTTTGTGAAATTACAAAGGACATACTACTACAAAACACATTTTTCAATGTATTGGTTTGCTTTCAGCTACAATAAAAATAAAAAAGCAGAAATCTTAATTTAGCATTAATAATTTGAGGTAGCTGCTGTGGTCATCAGATACATAAAAGTAGTATTGAGAAGAGCAGCTGAAGTGGCTTGCTTTCTTCTGAAGGAAAAAGGAACCTTAAAGTCTGGATAAAATTGTATTTTAAACAAATACAATAACCTGGAATACAAAACTTGCACCTTAATAAGAACAACAATAGTCATCTGTTTATCAAGGTCAGCTATTATCATTTTGTATTTATCTGTGGGCACCATTTTAGCATCTTTCTCTTGCCATATTTATTACTTTATGATATCTAATTTTAATTATCAAGTCAAAAAAAAAATCTTAAATGTAACCATGAATTAATGTGATACTGTCTAGACTGGAAGATAGGCCTCTTCAAAAGCTATCAAGCCTGAGTTTCATTTGTTTACTGTTTATAAGAGTCAAGGTGTGTAAAATTCACCTAAGAGGAAAA
>KL282749.1:0-12702 GCA_000699545.1 Podiceps cristatus | reverse complement strand
GAGGGGGGGGGGGGGGGGGTATGTGTAGGAATCATGAGTTTTCAATCCTTTAAGACAAGAGCTTACCCCCTTAACATTTTAGACTTTGTTTGAAAATACTATAGTTCGGTTTGCAGCTGGTTACAACTTTGTGGTTTTGGGTGATTTGTAAGAAATAGAGAAAGTATTGATTTTCATTTATGAGTAATTACTAGCTAGCCAATATTCTATTTAGATCATGGGAAGAGTTCTCCAGATTCTGGAAAAGACCTGAACAGTGGTTCTCAAAACTGAAGCTGACATTTACCAGTTTTGATCTCAGGGAATGTTTAATACTCATTCTGTGTGGACAGTCAGTAGAAAATATTTCTTTTGTAGGATGTTCTTGAAGAGAGAATCTCCCTGGAAGTCCAACTGGAACAACTTCGACCCTTCTCTCACCTCTAAGCCTACTGCCGTTAACTGTGAATTTACTAATTTTGAAAGGGGTATTGGTTTGAAAGCCTATTTAAAGATCCATGCATCTAGCTCAGTGCACTCTATTCTGCATTAAGTGTTGTGGTTCTGTTTTGTCAATTTGTCCACTTTTGTATTTAAGTATTTTAATTTCAGTACAGAGAAGAAAAAAAACTTTCTCCCTGAATGTGACACTGCCTCTCACATCAATTTCTGTGGGCATCCGTGATCTTTGTTGGACTTGAGTTTGCAGAGTTTGTCGCCAAATTTCCAACTGGAATTTTTTAGTGGTTTCTTTTTTCCTGTTGAAACATCTTTGCAGAAGAGGATTGCTAATCAGTTGACTTCAAACTTTAAGCACATAAACTCTTCTTTCACTATGGCATTTATTTTATTGTGCCAGAAAAGAGGAAAAACTAGTAATCTGTCATCAGCCAGTGTTACTTCCCAAGCTGCCTTTTACAATTGGAAAGTTGTTCACAATTCTAGAAAGCCTGCCTCTTTGCAAGAAAACAACTTGTTCAGGTTGACAGAGTTTTTGCAGGCCGGTTCCATATCAACTGGATTTGAGTTTGTGTTTTTGTTGCATACAATATAGAGTATGTAACCACAGATTGCCAGGTGTTCACGTTTTATCCATTCATGGTCCTGATGCAGCCGCATGCATATAAAAATTGCTGGTACAATTGGTAGCCTATCAAACAGACCTTTTTCAGTCTTCCCTTTTGTGAAAGAGTTGGGTGTAAATCCCCAACATATTAATTACACATTAGCTAAGCACCACCTGTAATTGCATGTTTCACACATTACCTTTTAATAACAGATCACATCCACCAGTCTTCACTATAACAAATTGTATTGTCAAGTAATGTGTCAATACCTCTATGAACTTCTAATTCCCAGAAAAAAAAAAAAAAATAAAAAATGAACAGTTTGCTTCTTAGGAATTCTGGGGTACCTTCTGTCATCTTGTTTCCAGGCCTTATTTCTCTGGCATATAGACAGGCTTCACTATTAACAGAGTTCCCTGAGTGTATCCTGCTATTCAGGTTGATGTACTGTATTAGGATTTGTTGTATATTGTATGATACACAACTTTTGATCTCATATGTAAATTTGCATTAATTGCTGACTAACAGCAGATATTCTATTTAATGGCTTCTTCTGGCTGTGGGATCATAGATGTTTAACTGCATGGATGTATCTCTGCAGAATCAGAACTAGCAATTGTGTGATTTTTACACCAATAAAACAGCACAATATTTTAATTTTGTTGATTCATCATTACATGGGAATTGAAACTCATTCAAGTAGAGGGGAGGGGTTTATTACAGGTGTGCAGGCAACATTTTGTCATTTTGTGGCATGTACAAGAAACAGTTGATCATAATCCCTTAACCATTTTCTTCCCTCATTTTTTAGCTGTTGGTCAGAAGTGATCAAATTCTGTGGGTAATCTGTGGCTATACTCCCATAAGCAAATTTAATATAGTTGTAACTTCTAAAAAGTAAATGCTAGTACTGACTTGGGTGGAAGAAATGTATAGTTCTTTAGTCTTCATTTCTGCTTTGGTTTCCTTAAGAGTACTTTTCAAAATTAAAACAAAACGGATCGCCTGTTAGCAGTCCTTATGCTCACTGTCTCATTTCTATGCTTCAGTGAAATTCTCTTAACATCTGCTTCCCTTAATTAAGAATAGCTCAGGTCAGATTTTTCTGCTGGATGTTCTTTGTTACAGTGAAAAAGTAGTATTTCTCTCTTTGGTTAGCCTATACAGACTGGATAATTATGGTTGGTTTTTATTATTATAACTCTTCCAACATTTTCTTCAAATGTCATGGAAGTGTTGCAGATGGTTTATGTATATAATCCAAGCAAGATTCCCTGGTATGAAAGACACGAATTTCATAGTTGCATGAAAAGACAACACTTTCTTTTTGCTTGTTAATGGATTAAGAAATGATAGCTAATTGGGCACAAAGGTTACATATAAATTACATTTCAACTGTGTCTTGCCAATTAGTAGATAAAGTGCAAGACTCTGACTTCAAAAAATACAATATAACCAGGGAAATGGGAAAAAAATGAAACAAACGAAAACCAAACCAAAACAAAAACCCACAAAAAACCCACACCACCAAAACTAAAAATCTTTAAAGCTGATGAACTAATCGCTTCTATTATAGCCACCAAGTAGCAAGAACACTGTTTAAAGAAGTGGGAAAAGTGGGTCACTTACTGTAGTCAAAGAATGTTGATTTCAAATGAGCTGTATCTTGTCCATAGTTTATTTTAAAATTAAAAATACATTTTAAAAATAGAACTATTTTCATATTTATCTTTAATTATTAAGCTTATGTTTATAGCAGCAGAATTCTTAAATTGGAATTTAACATTTTACGCTTAAATGTAAAAAGCCTTTTTACATTCAAACATGACATGTATATATGAATTTTTGTAACATCCATATCTTTCTAGAAGAATGACAAGTTAATGTTTCAAGTGAAAAACTTCGGCAATCTGAACATTTCTGTGTCTTGCCAACAAGCCTATTTTTAAAGAATTTTTGTGGATTACTTTTAGTGCATCATTCAGTACGTTTTAAACCATTTTTTCATGATCAGAAGAGCTTCCAACTGAAAAATAACTTATGTCTTAAGAACATTGTTGCCAATGATGTTCAGAAGTTACCTCATTTAGTAATGTAACCCAGCTTTAATCTCTAAAATTATTTCCCCCTGTTTTGCATTTGTTTGATCTTGATGCAGCTACTTGATGCATTCTTTTTTATTAACTTAGATTGTAAGCTCGTTGGGGCAAGGAATGCTCTACCGTGCAAGAGAGGTGCTCTCTAAATTGCAAGCATATAGACTACTAAATAATATGGAGTGTGATTCATGTACCCAGCTAGGATGGATGGGCAGCAGCATGTGTTTCTGAAACACCTGCAAAATGTTTTCCTTTGGACTTTGTGGTTGGAGTGTCTCTCTTCTCATTCAACTTGCATTTCCTTTGTTTCTTCTACTGATGTGCCTCTTTCTTCATTCCACCTGCTTTGAAGTTGCTTTTTTCTCCATTTATTGCCTGTCTTTAGGCTGCGGAGAAGATTTCCAAAGTGCAAAGGTAAAAAGCTGAACAGCCACTGCTTTTGAGCAGTATTTTAAGTCTGCCCAATGCAAGCTAGTATTTTCAATTTTTTTGTACTTCATATGCTCCTCATTTTATTTGCAATTGTATAGTACATGAACTAGAGGATCTCTTATTACTGAAAATGTCTTATGTGGGAAAAACAAAGCTGAGGTTATAAAAACTTAAAACTAAAGAAAATAAATTTGCAGCATTGTTTCTTGTGTGAGATGTCTCTGTCCCTTATGGATGGGGTGTGCTGTGTTTCCAGTCTACATTTAGGGCAGAGTTGAGTTGTTTTCCTGGGTTCAGCTATGCACAGAGTTTGTCTCTAAATGCAACTCTATGGATGACCTTGTCTGAATCACTTTTTCCTAAAAGAGAAGAGGGGATGGAAATCACTGTCTCCTGATTTATTCTAGTCTTAGTTTCTAGTAGAATATAATTTCATGAGTAATAATGCAATTCTCACTCTGTGGGGAAGATTAAAAAATAACTTGTGTATTTTAAAAATATTTGCATGCTTAAGTTGCTTAAATAGTTCACAAAGCAGTCCATGTGCAATGGAGTATTCAGTTATATTCCCCGAAGTTCCATTTTTTGAGTCATACAACTTAATTTCATCAGCAGAATTCCAGCATGTTTTGCCATGCGTGTTGATGTACTAATCATCTACAGTACAGCTCTCTATAACAAACCACATGAAAACCAAGGACTTTATTCTCCAATAACAAATCTTTAAAGGTTCTGTTCTCTTAATAGTTCTTTGAAAACAACTAACTAGTGGTTATGTAGGAACAATGTTAAAAATGTCTGTCTACTGACAACCAAATGGGACTATACAGTGTTGTCCTGATAATTAGTACCCAAGAAAAATACAAAATTTTTTTTCACAGGGGTCTTTGAATTAATTGCTTTCAAAATTCAATGATCTGTTTGGGGGAAGAGCTTAATACTGTGTTATTTCCTTTCAGTAAAATTGGCAAAATGGGTTTTAAAGGTGCAATTCCTACTTTAAAGCTAGATTGTACACTAATTGTACCTAAACTCTATGTACATTGCTGGTTGTACACTAATTGTACCTAGTTGTACACTAAACGTACTCCAAAGTGGTTTTACCATACTTTTTTGCTGTTTACTGATACATAGGTATTCAATGTCTTGCATGCAAGTTATTGTCAGAAACAGCCCTTGTTTCAATATAATACTGGAAAGTTCAGAATTGTAACTCTGAAATACTAAGTTTGTCATCTCACAGCTTATATTCAGAGTTTTAAGACAACTATTAGTACTATTTATCACACTTTGACAGCTTTCTGTAGCACTGAAAGCTACATGAATTCTCTTCCATCTCTGGTAGATTATGTTCCTGACGCTTCCAGTCTTGCAGATATTAAGAATGCATCTAATCTGGAAGCAGTTTGAAATTACTCTGGGTTTTTGACTGCTCTTGATCATGAGTGACCTAGGAAATTGACAGAACATCATCAATAGTGAAAGCAGCTTAAACTGACATTCAGTGGTACACTGATGAAAAAACAAATTCTAGCAGTACTGCTGTTGAACCTTACTTGCTGCAGTATTTGTTTCCCAGTCTACTGAGGAGCTCGCGGAGGTAAAGATACATCCTGCTCTGCAATGTATGTGAACGCTTTGATGTATCGCATATAGTGGCGCTGGTGGCTTTTGCTTTCTGTCATCTGACTTCAGAGGTCTAACTCTATTTCTCTTTGCCTCAAATAAGACTGCATTTAAACTGACAGAAGAGGGCACGGTCCATGGGGTGGAACAAGTTACGTGTAAGAAACAGCACTTTGAATTGGGACTGTCTTCTGCGTGGAGCCTGTTGTCTTTGGTATCCGTTCAAAAGGCAAGTAAGGCCGACTAGCACTTGAAAGAAGAGTTGCATATTGAGAAAGGAGGTACTAAATTGCCCTGACATGCAGCTGGGGGAGCGGAATAAGGATTACAATGGGTGCTGTCAACTGTAAACACTTGTGTATGTGAATGCTTGTTTTAGGGGCTTCTGAAGGTCCAGCAGATGAGATTGGCTGTGTCGGACTTACCTACTACACATACCTTTTTGCCATCTTCAGCAATGTATGATTTCTCAGCAGAAGTTAAATACTTTTGGGAGCCCCTATGGTGTCTTAGGAGCATGTTTCATTAAACTGCCCTGGAATTCAGCACTCTGTACCAAATGCCTTATTTTTCAGATCATCTTGAACTGATAGAAAGCTTGAGTTCAGTCTAAGTATGAAAATACAGTATGTATGTCAAGAAAAAGGTGATGAAATTAGTTTATAGGGAGCTATAATTCAGTGTATTCTATCAGAAAATGCAGAAGTGATGTGCCTCCAACTTGTCTTTTCTGTTCTGTATCCTGCCTTTGGAAGAAGTGCTGCCATTTACAACAAACCCTTCTAGAGCTTCAATCCCATTGTCTTTCACCACCCTTGTGAAGGAACTTGGTCACCTGCTTTTTGATTAGAAGGAACCAGGAGGTCATAGAAGGACCAAGAGGTCCTTTTGCTGTAGAAGAGTAATTAGAAGGAATACATTCCTTGGTTTGCTCTGCGCTTTGGGAAGAAAGTAGTGTCAAGGCAAGAAAATTCCTGTGGGAAAGCAGTATTAATTCACATGTCGTTTTATCAAACTTTTGGTGGAAACCATAAAAGTCCATCAGCCTCTAGTTGCTTACATAGGTGGACTCACTCAATAAGAAACATGCTCAAATTTATAATCTCTTAGAACTTTCCATGCCAAAAGTATCAAATTATTTTGTGAATGTTTTCGTTGTCCTTTTTTCCTGTAGCCTTTTCAAACAATGGAATCCTTCAAAGTTTTAAAACTTCCTTTTATACAAATCACTGTGCATATAGAATAGTGGTGTCACAACTCAAGACTGTCCTGATCTGAATTATTACAAAGTGAGTACTGCCAAAAATGGAACTGAAAATAGATATGGTGTGGATTCCAAGCTAGGATTTGGGGTTTAAAATTTTGATAAAGATGTCATTATGGTGTATTATTTTACATACTATTTTATATTTGTGGCCTCACACTTTAACATGAAGGCTAAAAGACAAATGGGAGCAAACAGATTAAATGCCGAGTCCAAAGGAAGCTGTGTGTGTTAGTATCCACGGCTGTAATGCTGTTGTCCAGCTGGGGTACCTGATGTGATGTGCTCAATTCAGTCTGAATACATGTTTACCTGGTCTGTTTAAATTAGTTGTGAATAGGGTTGAGATTTGCAATTTTGGTGCTGCATCTGCATGTTTGGATGGTCAAGTTGGCAACTTGAAAATGAACTTGGTGAGCCTTTGGGTGAGTTATGTGAATTTCTGTGTACTCCTTACTTGGGCGAAGTTGTGGCTGCATGCAGCTTGCTTTCCGAGCAAGTCTGCATTTTAATTGCGTTCCTGCAACCTTAAGGTGAAAGTACAGCCTGATGCACACTCATAGTAGTACATCCAGTTGCTGTGAAGTTGCATAAAGTTGATGGTCTTAATACAAAATTCATTCTTGTTTCATGTGGATCTACAATCTGCTTGTAGCTGTCTTTAGAGGATTTCAGTCCTGACATGAGAGCCTGTGGAATCAAACCTTCGTTCAAAGTAACTTGTCTATCAAACAATCTATGAGAAGCTCCTTTTCATTTCCGGCACAAGAAATGTGGACTTCTGTCGTTGATCTCAACTTTACCCTGCAAACTACCGAGTCTGCATGATAAAGCATGTTGCTGAAAAGTTTGTACATGTTTGAAGGGATAGACTGAACTTAATTTGCTTAAGGTCTGGGCTGACTTTACTCTGGAAGTGTTTCTGTCAGAATATCTAAGATCTACCTAGGTTTCAAATGAGAACAAAAGAAACTGCTATTCTGTAAAATATAAGCCAAATTAGTTGAGCTTTTTAAACTGATTGTACTAATTTAAAAACATTTCCAGCCTGTTTTCTCAACTGGTGCTTAGAATATGTTTGTAGTATTAAGACTAATTATTCTTTCTCATTCTTGAGTTAGGAGCTAACCCAGAGAGAGGTTTCTGGTTTTGTTGTTAAGATCCTCAGGATCTCTATGAATTCAAGACACTTTATAAATTGTAGAATGGTTTGGCTCAGAAGGGACCTTTAAAGGTCAAAATGTCCAGCTTTGATCTCAAACTTTGTTTGATTCGGTAGCCTATTCGGCCCCTTGCTGCTGTTCTGAACTTATTAAGATGCTTGTAACCCTTGGCCTGGACAAAGTACAAAAAAGCCTTTTTCTCAACTAGGTTGCATATTCTTTCTTGTAAAACCAGCAAAAGTTGAAGTAGGTCTGTATGTTTTGAAACAGCTGAATTGCCAATTTCTAAAACTAAAACAATGAATGCTTACCTTTTTCCTTGTAATGTCTGTAAATTTTTTTTTTTTTGCATTAAATTATATTGAAAATCCTGACACAGAAATTCAAACTGTTTTTCTGTTGCAATGGTGGTCTGGATGGTTTTCATGTGGAATACTGAGCTTCATTTTCTTCTGAAGTACCCCTATTGTCTTTCACAGATGCATTGCAGTTTTAAGGATTCCATATTAGTGTTTCTTGTGTGTTGGCAGATGCTTAACGATGAGACTGTATTTGTCCTAGTATTTTGAAATGTTTAGTCTATTGCATTGATAGAGATGTTCTGACTACTGCAAACTACTCTGATTTTCTTTCATCCTCTCTGGTCCCAGTCTTCCAGTTGGTGGGAAGACTTAGTTTGTTCTCAGCTGTTTCACATTGTGACTTTTGGTAATATAATACTATTAAAGACCTGCATGTTGGAGGCCTTGTACTAAGCTTGGTATTTCTAAATTGGGGTGGGGGTGGGGGGAATACTATGATCTATTACAGTTACTGACTTTCTAAGATTCAAAATTTAGATCTAACTTACATTTTAAGATTCAAAATTTAGGTCTAACGTCAGCCGTTAGAAATGTCATGTGGAGTGTTTTTGACTTGGAATAGAGATTTACAGTTCTCATGGAAGTGTGCCACAGGGCTCTTGTCTGGGCTCTTATTTCAGCCCAGTTCTTTACTAACACGGAAATCTGCCACGTCAGGTCTCAATGCAGAATCAGAGCCACAGTCATGTCTGATACATTAGAGCTCTTGACTGGTGTTACTTTTTACTGGTATAGTTTGTCATTAAAGAAAACCAGCAGCCTTCCAGGCGTATGGGTGTGAAAATCCAGCAGTACGAGCAACACTGGAGTAACCGCTCCCAGCTCAGTCCAGTCCCCCAGGCAGCGTTATGTGTAGTTTCTAGTCACATGAGGTGGTGGATACTATCTTAGCTGCTCTTTTGATCAGATTCTTGCTTGCCTGTCTTGGTTGTGAGGACACAGTCACTTGTAAGATCGTGATATCAGAGAAGATCACTTGAACATACCCTGACGTGGGACGCTGCTTTCCATGGAATAAAATAAATCTCCTTCACAATTTCCAGTGTTTGCGCATAGCTCTTCACGCTTGTGATCTGCTCCCTGGCAAGCTTGGTTCATGTGTCTGCTGTGTCTTCACCCTGAAACCAGTTAGTCGTTTCAGACAATAACTTTAAAATAGGTGGTCTGTGACTGGTAGAGGTTTACAACAATACACTAAGGGAATAAAGCAGAGAATTCATTTACAGGGCTTGAAGGAAAAAAAAAAAAAAAATCCTGCAAAGAGAAGGGTGATGGCCTTGTAATTGAAAAATGGTCCTGCAGTTACTCAGATACAATTTTCCCTTTAATGCAGAGATCCTGGAAAAAAGCTTGTTCTTTACTAAATAAATACAGAGCAACCTGTCAAGTCAACAACCGAAACTTGAGTTTAACGCTGTAGCGGCCCTGGCCATCAGTGAAACGTGTTTACTAAAACATTTTAAATTTTGTTCTAGGATAGTTAAGAAGTTGTGATGAAAATGTCAGTGTTTGGAGAAGATTTATTTGCTGTATTATGTATGGAGTAGGATTTTTCACTCTGGGGCTAAATAACTCAGAGTTGGTGCTCTTAACTTGGTAGCGTTAAATTTCTGTAGTGTTGGGGACTAACAGCTGAATTGCAGCACCACCTCGTCTTTCACTTTGTTCTGCTGATGGTTTAAACAACCAAATGATATAAAAATAGGTTTTTTTCTGCTCTTTGTTGATGTGTTTTCTTTTGATCAGAGGAGAACAACAACAGAGAATTGAGTTCAAAGCAAGGATTGTTGTTAAAAATACACAAATCAAAATTATGTATTCCTTGAGGCATTCAGTGCTGAATCCTGCTTACAGATTCAAAAATAAAAATGATCTCTAGGCACCTGCTTAGCAAAAAGGTAGCACTTGCTACAGAAATACTGGTATGTGCATTTCTATGCCTATTTTCCTGGTCATTTTAATCTTCTAGCATTTATATAGTAAGCTATGGTTTAAAAAAATACAGAAAACAATGTAAAAGTTCACTGCTTTTAGACTGTATCTGGTGATTTACATGTTGTTCTTACTCATCCTGTGGTTAGTCCTGCAATTCAGAGATATCTCATTTTCTGTGATATGCTTGAGAATTAAATAGAAACCTTTTTGCAAGTATTTACTTGCATTAAGCTTTTAAAATTATTGGTCTAGCTACTATAGTTTCTCAACTTTTTTTAACTGAAAGAAGCCTTAAATATATGCGTCACAATGATTAGAACTATTCTGGTAAAAGCTTTTAAAGAAAGTATTAGCGATGCAATCAAATTTATCGCAGTAACCAACTCCTGCAAAAATGCTTTTCAAGGCCCTGCATGCTCAGCCGTAAGTGTCCGAATTCACCCCGCATGACAGATTGTAGCTACAAGCAGCAAACTTGGCTCGTACATTTTCACGTCTCCTTTTCTTGTAGGAGCCCACTGGCAACCTGTGTTTCTCTAGCACTGCTCCGATCTGAGCAGTGTGTTTCTGACAGAGGTGTGGGTGTCCTTTAAGCAGGTCGGGTGAGCCCTGGAACGTGGATTTGACCTGAAACAGGCACCGAGGCTAAACCCCAGGCACCCACAGGTAGGTGGATTAACTGGCCAGCTAGCCCCAGGGCACGCGTTGCACCAAGAGAGTGCAGGCCTCCTGCAGGCATGGACCGAGTTACGCTCCATGCAGGGATAATTTCTGAGCTCTGCAGTTACAACAATTGTGCAGTGGGGGAAAAAAAGCAAATACTAATTGGTTTTCTTTACTAGCCAACAATAAGGTGACTGCTTTATCCGCAACCAAGTCAATGGGATACTTTGTTGGATTAGTCGTGCAGCCCTGAACCCTAATGACTTCTACCTGTTGTGTGTGTTGAACGGTTCATAAAACAGCTGTGCCCATCCACTTTCCTTATCTATTTGCACGCGTTCAAGCCTCATCAACCACTTTTAACAATGTGGAGATCCCTAGTCAAAACTAAAAGGAAGTGAGCTAAGTGAGTAACACTTCTTTTCAAATAATGTTCCATATTACTAGTCAGACTGTTTATTTTGGGACTTCAAAAACTCAAGCATATAAAGCAATTCTTGGGTTAGTCAAAAACAGACAGTGCAAGAACTGTTTTATAAATCTTCTTTTGCGTCAAAATTAAAAAGCTAAAAATGATCAAAACTAAACTGACTCTTCAGAGAACCAAGTAGTGGTATAGGGATCTGCAGTTACTCCAGATTTTGAAACCTGCTTAAACAAATTGTCAAGTACGCAGCTACTACAGGAAATTAGTATTGTATTAAATGTGGTTGGCCTTAATTCCTTACTGTTATGCAAAGTGTGCCACTGTGTTTCAAAACCTAGCTGAGAAGGATTATTAGGAGAAGTATTAAAACGAATTTTCTTGTCTGTAAGTTATAAACTGCAGCTTTCATTTTTTCTGTTCTTCTTCAGGATCCAGACATCGTGCACTTGTTCTGAGAACAAGACCGTCAAAGGACACGCCTGGAGTATGCCATTCATTGGGGAGCAAACAGGTACCTTTTGGAATGTCTAATTATGTTGGTAGTTTAAAAGGAAAAGTCTGAGTCGGCTTGCACAGGAATCGAGGCTTGGCTTTACTTAAGGCCTTTCGTACAGAGCAATGGTGAGAATTGCCAGTTGGGCATCCCGTGCTCTCCTCTTGTCTCTCAGCTCGGCAGTATAAACTCTAGTGCTACCCTGCTGGCATGTTGATCTTTGGACTTGGTCAGTCTTTTATAGACTGACCTTCTGACCAGAAATAAAAAACTTCGTAAGCAATAGCAGGCAGTGCCTGCCACTGTTCTCTCTATTCAGCAGCTGCTTCTCAAGAGGCTGCTAACAAGGTTCCCATTCTATGGAGAAGAAAAGAGGAATGCCCTGGTATCAGAGCTGGGGACAGTCTTCTAGCTAAACGTTGTGTAAATATATATAGCACAAAAAAGTTGTTATTGTAAAAGCAGGTACTGAAATAACTAAGCTATTGTTTCCTCCAGGTATTAAGAAATACTGTTTTACTTGCATTGATTTTATCTGACCAAATTCAATTAACCCCTCACCTAAAGTCTGTTCCAGCTCTTGCTCGGTGTTACTCACAACTTCCCATCAGCAGGCAGGTGTTCAGCCATTCATAGAATCATAGAATGGTCTGGAAGGGACCCCAAGGATCATAGAGTTCCAACCCCCCTGCCACAGGCAGGGACACCAACCTCCAGGCCTGGACCTACACGAGGTTGCCCAGGGCCCCGTCCAACCTGGCCTTGAACACCGCCAGGCATGGGGCATCCACCACCTCTCTGGGCAGCCTGTTCCAGCACCTCACCACCCTCTCTGTAAAAAACTTCCCCCTAATATCTAATTTAAACCTTCCTTCCTGTAGCTTTAATCCATTCCCCATTGTCCTGCCATTTTCTACCCTTTTAAAAAGTTGGTTAAACATTCCCAGGAGAGCAGGGCCTCAGCACCCTTAGCTGTTGCTCGGGAAGACAAATGCCATGACCGTAAACATCCCCCCCTTCCTCCTCCTTTCCCTGAGCTTTTATTGCTCAGGTCGGGAATACCCCTTTTGGTCAGCTGGGGTCGGCTCTCCTGCCTGCGTCCTCCCCCGGCCTTCGGCCCGTCCCCAGCCCGCTCTTGCTGGGGGAGCGAGCGGGGAGCCTGGGTCACGACTCCCGCTGTCCCATGGCATCG
>KL282748.1:36721-57710 GCA_000699545.1 Podiceps cristatus | reverse complement strand
CCCCGGACGTTCCTAACGAAACAAAAATCAGCGTCTTTTTGTTCCCGCAGGTCTTTAATGCATCTGTTGATGTGAAAAGTTCAAAATTAATTTCACTGAACCCTACCCTGGTATTCGCTAAAGAGATGCAAAACGCTGGAACAGACTGAAGTGCAAGCCACATCTTAGGAACAGCCTGCAACCAGAGGGATCGAGGAGACGCACCAGAAGGAAAAAAAAATAATCTGATAAATAACTCATCTCCGAGGCCTCTCAACTTTTGATTCATTAGCTATCATTAAAAATTTATAAAAGTATATTAGAAGCAAAGCTCAGTTCAACCAGCCACATGTATTCTAGCAACAGAGTGACATGTTGAGCCTTTTTCTTTTGATTACTGACTTCAATCTCATCATTTTTATTTTATGGGACGCAAAGCATCAAATTCAGCTTCAGAAATACAATGTTCAAAATATAGTGGCCAATAAATGTTTCATCTTTTTCACAAACTAGACCTTAAAGAGCTTCAGTTATTTATTTTTATAGCAGCAGCATACATATGTGTATGATACAGTAAAGGATACTGATCTCTGAAGACCTCAGATTATCTTAAATTCCAGAAAATCAATATCAAATCCTGTGTTTATGGTAGTTTTCATTATTTATTTTAGAGCCTAAGAAAGTGGACAGTGGAGGCTGTCAGTTTTGTAGGAAAAGAACCTCCCAAAGTTGCGGTCAGATTTTTAGGTCAAACACTACATTACCAAAGAAACCATTTACCCCCAACAGCCAAAATCACTGCAGTTCATCATGAGCAGAATATTTTTAATAACAGTCCGCACACTGTTACTACACCTCATCTAATTAGTCCTCCCACTACGACCAACACGGTGCGTGTGCAAGGAGTGTAAGGGCTCCCACAAAGGTACAGCTGCCTTCAAGGGGCACTACTGGCAATTTGCAGCTCGAAGCCGGAGCAGGCGGCCTTGCTGCAATCTCCAGATGCTCATGCACGCATTTCAGCACACACGCAAATGAACACCAGCCATGTTAGACACTGATGGCTGCTTTCAAGACTACCAGTTTTTGATTAATTTAAAAAAAAAGTGCAAGTTCATGACACACATGAGAAGGGGGAGGGGGGGGCTGAGAAAAGAGGAATAACAGAAAAATTTAGAGTGCTTTATTCCTTGAAAACACTTGGAAGGAGGGAACATGGAAAGATAAAAATAAGGATTTTTATCTCTTTATAAAAACCACCCTTTGTATTATGGTTGCGGAGCTAACTGAAGAAGCAAACTACTAAGTTAGGTCTAGGTCTACATTAAGTATAATTTTAAATCCCATATGAACCTATCTGGTTGATTAAGAACAAGAAGAAATAAAGTCTTAAGGAGTGCATAAATTAAACTACAGAAATACTAGCTTAAAAGGCAAAAAAAGGCCATTAAAGTGAAAGGGGGTCTCTCTTACTACCGCTGTCTGTGCTTGCCATACATGTTAGGACCAGTCTCTCACTGCTGTCATGATTCTGGCACCATTTTCATGGATATGAAATAAAACATTTAAAAGATAATTCTGACTGTAAGCATCTCTCTTTTTCCCCTAATTCTTCATGCCAACATTAAAGTGTTATAGAAAAACAGTGTTTCTGCTATATAAAATGACTGTATACTCTTTATATGAAATATTGTGATCTATTCTTGTGACAAGCATGAGGTATAGATAGAAAGAATTGTTAGAATGCTTACAGGCATTGGAAGAGTCCTGCAGGGCAGGGACTGGAAACACTGATGGGAATCCTTTTAGCTTAAAGATGAGATATCTACTAGAAGGCATGTTTGAGGTTTGAGAAACAAGACAAGATTCATTAGACATTCCTATTTATAACATATAATTAATTTGTGGAATGCACTGCTACCACACCACATTGACATCAAAAGCGCAGCAGGATTCAGATAAGGTTTAGATAGATAACATGAAAACGAAGTGTTACATCAGAGGGGATTTAGGAAACACAAGGGATTTAAGTCCTTTTGCTATACAGCACAGACCAAAGTCTAACTGATGGGATTAAAAAGAAAATACCATAATGTGAAAGACATTTCTAAGTTTATTGTAGGGTTTTCTACGCTTCTGTCTGAAATACCCAGCTCCAGCCTGTCTCAAGTGACTTAGATGGACCACTGGTTTGATCTGGTATGGCAACTACTATATTCTTATGTTCCTATCAGATAATCTGCAGAAACTAGAGTGACAATGGATGGGTACCCATCTTAGGAAAAAAAAAAAAAATCCTATCATTCCACTTCTCAGTGCACTGAACTGAATTACGTTAGGTTAAGTGTTGTCACACTGAATAATCTCAGGCTGTATCGCATCTCCAAAGACACAACTCAGTATAATGTGTAGGACAGTGCACTCAGATTTGCTATAGATCTGAACTGAGAGGGAAGGAGGAAAAAAAAATAGATAAACTTGAAGACTAGAGAAACCTACAGCACCTACAACACTAGTAAAAACTATGTTAGAACATTTTAATTTAAAATGCTGCCCAATTCCAAAACCAGAAACTGCTCAAAGACACAAAACACCTGGCTCTTGTCTTTCTGTCTCCCTTCACCTTACCTAACTTTATGTAATCACAAACCATGTTTAGCGTCAAAAAAATTCAAGGGCATCTCCCATTAAACCAGTTGTGAGGGTATGAGAAAACCAAAGGCCCCTTAGCTTCTTGGAAAAAGCCATCATAATTTGTAAATGTTAAAAATTCATTACACTGAATTAAAGCATAGCATTTTTTCTTGTCTATAAGATGTGAGAATTAGCTGCCACAAGAGTCAGGAGTGGGAGTTTCAAAAATTCCCCACTCCTTGGAAGTTCAGGAATGGTTTCTCTAACTTGGCTCTTCCCACAGAACATAAGACACAATCTGCCTCAGCTTATTTTAAGATCACAAAAATTTTTCATTCAATTTAAAACAGGTAGGAAAAGAGAAGACCCACGTGCCTACAACCCACATCACAGTCTTCAAATGTTCATCCCTCTCCATGAATGATTCAGTTTGCTATTCTTACTCCTCCTTGTTATTTTTAGCTACTAATTACAATTTTGAGTAATTTTGTAAAGGTTGCTTTACAAAACAGTCACCTTTGCAGAGCTGGAAGTTTAATTTTAGGTATGACAGCTACTATGGGCAAAAACAAAAATGGGAGGAAGAAAAGACAGGGCAACAGAACATTGGGTAAAAGGCAAAAGTCACAGCAACAAGATTACACGGCATCTCAAAACTGATGGAGATGAGTGCATGCATTTGTGTAGCTAACTAAAGGAGGTGGTTTAGGGTTCTTTACAAAACAAATGAATTAAATTGATTCTACATACAACACCAAAAGAGTGATACATAAATGAAAACAGGACTGTGAGTCAGCAGAGAGCTATCATTATAATTACCATGGATACAGTGACCTTGAACAAAAACAATACATTGCACTCAGAAGCCTGATAAAAGAATGCTTCCTTATCAGCCTCTGCTTCCCATTATACATAGTTTGAAAAAACACCCCAAAAAGTCATGGCTTTCAGGTACTAGTTCCCTGCCATCAACCATTTCATAGGTGCTGTGAGGGGATGACCAGAGTCACCGTGCACCAAGCCTGGGGCTTAGCCTGCTCGTCCCGAGGCCAGCGGGTCAGTTGGTCTGTCATCCTACCCAGACCCTTTTACTGCTGTATCCCACTCACTTCCCAAGGATTTCCCAAAACTTATTCTGGGCATGCATTTTAACTGGCTCTGGCATTTGCTTGTAAGCTTAGGGCAGAGAGTTGCCAAGCTGATTCCCTAAGGCAGTGCGTTCTGCCAGATACTCTTCAAATCCTACACAGTACTTCTGAAACCTAGTGACTTTGTGAAGAGTTAATGCTGAAATAGCCAGCCATGGCTGACAAAATTAAAAATATTAGTACTATTCCCTTAGTCTCTGGGTCCAAATTCTCTAATGACTTACAGTATTCCTCCCCAAAAAAAACCCCAAACCCCATCCACTGTTCACCCATGTTAGACATTTAGAGGAACGCTTTCGTGCCCAACTACCCCAAATCCTTGGATAACCTTAGTGACTTTGAATGCACGTATTTCCAAACAGAAGCTGAGTGGGGCGCGAGCAGAGGACACTTCTGTGCGTGAAAGGAACCCCTGTCTTGACGACTACCCAACCCCGCAGGCTGCAGGCAGTGCGGTGCAAACTCAACACAGACATCCTAACCGCTGCCCCCCAGGTTTCTGAAGGCAGAGAGAGCCCTGATGACGGGCTGTCCCCAAGATGATGGTTAAGTGGATGTGGATGCCAGCGAGGCAGCCACAGCCTGCCTTCCACCTCCCTTCTTCCATAGCCTCCTTATGGCCACCTACCTGGGCAACCCTATCTTCCCAAAGGTACAAACATCACGTTTAGTTACGTGCAGACGGCTACTCACTCACATGCCTGCAAGCTTGCAGAACTGAGACCTGGGGCGGTATTTGTGTATTTGCTTCTTAAATTACAAAATTTAAGCAGGAATTTGGGGACTTCATAAAATAAAGGATAATGATTTTAGCCAGCCTATGCAGCCCCACAGGTAACAAGGCCCAGCAATGAGATTTCTAATTTGTCTTTTCCTATGTTTATACAGAGATTCTTCGAAAGTATCTGGAGATTTGATGTTTGACAGCTCCAGGTGTTTCGAGAATCCCCATACTATGCACAATAGGGTTTGATTTTAAAATAATAATTCCCTATTATTATACA
Organism: Podiceps cristatus; assembly: GCA_000699545.1. Taxonomy (NCBI): domain Eukaryota; kingdom Metazoa; phylum Chordata; class Aves; order Podicipediformes; family Podicipedidae; genus Podiceps; species Podiceps cristatus. Next base: position 52,945 of record KL282748.1, on the reverse strand, counting down.
ATTCTGAACAATTTGTTGCAGAATTAATGATGCTTATATGGCTCTTTCGTTACTTCCTAAGACAAACAGGTCACCAGTTCATACAGCATGTGCCAAGAACTATTTTCCAGGTGTAATTTAGCAGCCGCCATTCTCAAGCAGCCACGACTCTTCTCATTTTCTGCCATTTTGATCAGCCCCACGCTGCCTTCGCTCTGCAATGCTGCAAGTAGTTTGCAAACAAACAACAAAATGTTGCTGGCACCATCTGCTCCTTGGAAACCTGCCAATCAGCCTCCAAGCCACAGAGAGGAGCTTGTGTTGGGATTTACTCCGTATCCACCCTTTCTGGAGGTTCAACTTTTGCTGCTGTCCTCAGTAGCCCTCCCAGCAGCTGTAGATAGAGCTTTGATCCTTTTATGGGAAAAAATCTGTGCTCCATTAACAATTTCCATCATACTCATTGAGACGATCTCGTCTCCTCAGTTACAGCACATCTACTTTGCCGGGTCTGCAATGAGATGAAGTCATAGAAGAACATTTTGTCCTCAGCAGTTATAGCTAACCTGAACCTTGTGAAAAGAAGTAACACACATAAAAGGAATATTTTGGCGGTCACTGAAATACAGCCACTTTTGAGAAGAGCACAGCACTTTTTAAGCACACAGCGACATTATCAGCGTCTCAGAGATGGAGCAGGGGCTTTGGTGTATAACTTTCATAATGGACAGTTAATAGACAGGAAGCTTGCAAGGACGATGTCTCCAAATTTTGTCCAAACACCAGAGATAAGAAACCTCCTTACAAAAATGTTGAAGGATTTCTGACCACATGTTAAAACATCTCGGGGCGGGGGGGGGGAAGAGGGGGAACATGCTGTAGGGCTACAGGGAAAGAAAATCTTCCATAAAGTCCCCTACTGAAATTGCTAACATTTATCTGAAATGCAGTTTACAGTTTATTGATGTATCATAATCAATAATAACTGTTCTATGATATCATGAATGCACATTTCACCTCTTTTATACTTACCTGCAATTAATGCACAGAAAGCATCCTTTTTTGTCCTACTACTTTTCATACCATAGCTTGGGCTTTTTTACTACAATTGGTATTGCATTGATAATGCTTCTGCAAGGCTGTATTTGCCGTAGCTCTTGGCTGCCTGTGTACAATGGCAGCAGGCACTGGCTTCAGTGCTGTGACATATCTATTTAATTAACCCAGCTGTTGTATCTACAGTGTGAAGTACCTAGCAATGGTGCCATACAGGAAAGCGAGACTCATAAAAACAAAAAAATTACAGTGCCACTTTGAAAATTAAACATAAATAAAGTCTGCTTTAAAAAAAAATACAGATAAACACATTCCTGTCTGTTTTGACAGGTTTCTACTACTCAGATTCTGTACAGTATCTTAGAATACTTTAAAAGTACTGTTTCATGTTTTAAATTCACCTCCTTCATCTTGAATAAAATCAGCAATTCAGCTGCACGTGAACAAAAACAGACCACCTACTTGAAATAAAATAAAAAAAATCAACAACAATCGTTTCCTGGTGGCAATGTGCTTTTACCTATGTTTCCATAGTGCCCATTCCTAAAACTACTTCTGCATATCTTGGTATGACACAAAGCAGGAACATCCTCCAACACAAGTGGATACTGCCTTTTGCTTGAAAGTTCATAATACCAAAACTAACCAAACAAATTTGTCTGTTTATCAAGCTGTCATTTTGCAGCACTCTGAAGGAAGGGGAAAAAAAAAAAAAAAAGATTCATTGAAGTTGAAAATTACACACCCATTACACATGAACACTACATTAAATATAATTTAGAAAATATCTCCTGCCCATCAAATGAGTTGGGCAACAAAACCAGTCAGTTGTACCAATGAAAAAGAACACAAAAAAGAACACCACCAAAACCACTTTCTTTGAGATGTGCTCCCCATACAGACACGAGTTGGTAAATACGGCTGAAAATGAGTGAATTGCTTTGAAGAGCAGCCTCCACTGGAACTACATCCATATTTGAGGAGCCCTCCTGACCACGGCAGCTGGGACACAATGGACATAGGAGCTTCAATAGCCTCTCTACTCCTTCAGCAACCCAGAGAACCTCTGTTCACACTCCAGATGGAAATTAACTCAGTTATGTCAAGTAAGCAATGGCTCACTCTTAAGTGGCTGTCAGATTCCTCCTCCGTTTTCCCCAGAGAGCAGAGGGGGCTGCCAGAGGTTCTTGGACTGAGGGCATTTGAGTTACTGGTGTCAAAGTACGCCATGCATGCCATCCGGGGCTTTCTCCACACCGTTGGTAGTGAATGCTGAAGACAGCCCTGTTTAATGATGTGCCTACCTTGTGAAGCTACCACCAAGACCATTTTTGAGGCTCGGCCTCATTGTCTTAGGGTGTCCAAGCACTAGAAGACAATCAGTAAGAAAACTTTTCTGACTGCAAAGGAGACACATCTTTACTCATCACGTAGTCATTCCAGCACTGCCAGTCCATAACTGAATCACCAAAGCCTGTGACTATCCCCTGAGCTCAGGGTAACCTCAGCTTGCAGTAAAGAACTAGAAAAATAAAGGAGATTCCAGCAATGGTTTGCACAGAAGTGGCCAAAGCCTCCTGTACCCTTCCTACAGCACACAGGTTTGTTTCAAAGCACACACTGAAAAGCATTTCCACACCAACTGCTTATGAACACGTGGTTTTCCTAGGCATAGATGCACTAAATGGGCACAATTATGCCATGGAATGAAACCTGGAGATTTAATTTCAAAAGTACATCTAGCCCTTGTACAAGGGTAAGGCTACTACAAAAAAACTCCCCAAATGCTCCAGAATATAGGTAATTGAAACAGCTATCGGTAAAGTAATACAGTCTGAATACATTTTTTTTTTATAAGGGTTTTTTTTAAGTTTTTTTAAAAAATTATTTTATTTGTTGATGAAAAGATCTGAACATTGCAGAGTTGCTGTTATCACAGCAATGATGAGTAAAAACAGAAGGGAAAGCTGTCTAACATCCATCACCTAGCCTCTTACACTCTTGGCTACTGCAGCTACAAGAGTCCCCAGGATTTAGGTGTAGCTCTAGTGTCTACTGTCATTAAAAGTATGTAATATGAATATATATTTAGTCTAGGCTTTACATACATCCTCACACACATCTATAGCTAGACAGACAGATAGATTTAAGGCAACTTGCCTTAGTGGAACCAAAATGACAAATTTCTACCTACCATACAATCTTGTTTCATCTGTTATAGTCAAGATCCAGGTGAAGAAATCCTACACTAGTATTTTATTTTAAGAAGTGTCTAAAAAATTGAAGTTTCTTGCAATACTTCTGGGGTACCTATCTAGAAATCTCTTAATTTAGAGAGATGTGCCTAAATGTATTTCTGGTGTAAGATGGAACAGAAACCTGGGAGCTAATTAAGTGCAACGGAAAACATTTTGATTGAAGCCGATTTTCAAAGCACTCAAGAGACTGCATCCCCTGCAAGTAAGAGCAGAGGGAAAGATACAAACAGAAAAATTCTCTATGACAAGACCATCCTACAAATGCAGACCTAGAAATGCACTGACCTTTCTTGTGACCCTTTTAGAAGAGTGACTTTTGTGAAGTCTTTGGTTTTTTAAGCGCAGCATTTTAGTACATTTCCCAAACTCACAGTACGCTTTGTAGCTCTTCCCCGAAACAAACCAATCTACACAAATATTTGAAGACTATTTTCTTCACTCTCGAAGTTTGAATTCACTACAGTTCACCTTCAGTTGTACCTTCTTATAAGATGATGCTGAAAGGAAAGTTCTGATGTCTTACTCAACTTCTTTGGGAATACTGCTACAGAACACATCAGTCCACTAAATAATGCAATGCAGAATCTCCAGGAAAAGACATTTACAACCTTTATTTTAACCAAACTGACTGACTGGGTTTCCTTAAATAAGGGGTAAACTCTCACTCAACTATTCAGACTGGCACATCTGCTAACAACAGATCTCCCAACTGTTAAATCTCAAACCTACGCTTTCAGTTTGATCCAGTGGGAAAAATTCTTCTCAATAGGATCATGTTCAACAATGGTACTAACTGGTCTCATCATTCTTACTGGTTTGTAGGAAGATACACTAGTGATCCCAAAAAACGAGAAATGGGGAAATTATCAGCTCTTCAGACCTCGCTCCTTTGTCTCCACTGACTATTGCTTAGCGTTCTTTGCCACTTGAGGACTTTCTTTTCTCAATGGCAAAAATACTACTTTGCCTGAGAACCCAACCTAGCTGCAAATGACTAGTCAGCATCAAGAAACTGGAAGGCTTTAGCTCAGCACCCAAAATATTCAGTCACATCACACCTCTGATTTGTGTCTGCAATATTTGTTTGCCATTGTTGGGCAGAAAAAAAATTCTAAAAGTTAGACAATTATAGATCTCATACAGGAGAGTCTGTGATACATACTTCAGCATGAATCACAAAGAGCAAAGACGAAAACAAAAATAAAAACCAACTTAAAACATTTTGATTACTGTGACTAAAAAGTCTGAATCACTACTTACTTTTTTCTAAACCACCTTTAGTTGAAATTGGCAGAGTAAAAAGAAAAAAATACTGCTGTAAATGCCAGAAAAAATGAAGAAAGTATTAAAAAGGAAATAAATCAGAAAAGGAATAATGAAAATTCTTGCATACATTCAGAAACCCCCAAGGACAAACAAAACACTAGCGTCAAACTGAACTACTTTACCTTTCTCATTAAGGTGTCCTTACCAGGGTGCCAACTGGTGGTTAGTTCAGGACAAGCAATAGCACTGATGGCTAATTTCACCTTACTTTTAGGTTTTCATCCCAGCATTTTCTTGCCTAGGCATTTTAAACAGGCTTCCCTTCTCCAGAATTGCAAGGAAGTATTATTTTCCTTTCTTGATATTTTTTGTATTTGCCCTACTTAGTTGCAAACTGAGCACTTGAGGCTCAACTGAAGAACAAGCTCATGTTACTCTTAGCTGCCTGACCCCGATTCAAGCTGAACCTACAAGACCATCCTTAATTTTCTTGCTGATGCAAGGTTCCATCAGTGAAGAGTCGGGCACCATAAACCCTCATTCTTCCTCATCTGCTCCATATTTCACTACACTGGCAGAATCAGTATCAAAACGAAGAACACCCTCTTGTATACTCTTTTCCAGTTTTTCTCAAAATAACTTATAGATAATCCAGCCTATCACAATGATTCCTAAGTAGGTCACTGCATTTTAGAAGCAAGCACAGTTTTGCAAAATGCAGTGCCTTTGTATTTGTTAGTGGTAGGAAAAGGTACCTTCCTGAGCCCATAGACAGTCCAACTGGTTCATCCCGTTATTGCCGTGTTGTCACGCAGTAACCCACCTCCATTTCACTAGGGCACCATAAATCAGGCCCCACATTCAGGGAGGCTGTAAAACCATCAAAAGTAGACAGCTTGCGTCCAGCTAAGGTCTAGTGAGAGTGATCTGAAAAAACTAACAGCAGGAAACTTTACCGCCTTCATCTGCTATACACAAGGCGAGCCCAATGTTTCAGAGACAAGGGCTGACGTCTACTGGGCACCCGCGAGAAAGCTCAGGTGTAACCTTTCCACTTCAAAGGCTTCTCTTGGCATTCATTTTTATCAACTCCAGTGTAATATTTTCAAAATCTCCCCCTGGGTGATGTCCTTCAAGCCTTTTCTAGGTATCCAGTCTCAAATTCAATTTTCCTCCTTTTATTCTCCTGATTCTTCAAAGATCATTCTAGAAACCTGATTTGATTAGAAGTCTCTTTTAACGTAAGCAATTCATCCTCACACACGCGGAGCTGTTGATTCACCTTTTCTTTAATTTCATTTCGCCTGGCTTTCATTCGAGCTATCTCAATTTTAACCTCTGTAAAAGCTCCATCTAGCTTGTTTACTGTTTCTTTGATTTGAAAGATCTCCTCCATTAAGCTCTTAAGCGACAACTCCATGGCTGGTTTTGGCTCCAGCTGTTTGTCAGGAGAGGTCAGCCACCGCCTCGGTCTTTTATTTGTCTGGAGCAACATTCAAATTGTTTTCAGAGCAATTGTTTTCTTCCCATTTCCTGCCAACGCTGCTCGAAAATAATAACGAATTACCTCATTTCTAAGGAGGGTTTCATCTTTTTACTTCATTATCAAGGGCAGGGAGCAAGAGCATTTCAGAGGTTGGTACCCTGCACAAATTTCCTCGAGTCTTGCTTGAGGATTAATAGTGCAGTAACAGTTAAAAGTTATTTTCTACATGCACACAGCATTCTGCAGAAAAGCACTTGAGGCTGGTCAGAAAATTCACCTTCTTAAAATCCTGCTAGGCAGGTAAGTATTAGATCTTATGAGCAAGAAAACCGGCAGAAAAAATACTGCATTAAAAACTTACACGTGAAAACAAGCTCTTTCCTCTCTCTCTGCCCTCTCTTTTTTTCAGCTCTGGTTAGCAGGATCAGTTCCTCAGCCGTACAGGAAGCCTGGGGCAGATCTGGAAGTAGAAGGTTTCCTGCCTTGATATGTAGTTGCCAGACTATCTTTTCTCCTCTAAACACATACAAAATGTGCTCAAATGTAACCAACCAACACACAAAACTGATGAAAGAGTAGTCTGAGACCAGAAAAGGGCCTTTCTCAAACAAACCTTTATACTTTGGTCTATAATTTCATGTATCAGTTAGTTGACAAGGACGATACAGAGACTTAAGATGTGCAGTTAAGTGGGGGGTTTGTTTGTTTGTTTGAAAATAATCTTTATTTTAAATCATATCCCAGCTGTACAAAACCTATCTGAAAATTAGCATATCGTAGATCAATATTTTATATTAAAACCCTAGATTTTATTTCATTTCATTTTATTTTAATTATGAGCACACTGTTCCCTGGGCCTCATATGCAAAAAAAGTACACATTGAGATTTATGCACTGCCATACACACACACACACACACAAAAATGCAGACCACTGACCACTGAAGCTCCTATCATTTAGGATGGGATTCAGCCAATTCAGCACTAACTAACTACAAGTTACCCAAAAACTGTAGACTCCCTCCCCAGCCAAGACAGCCAGCCTGCCCTCCCAGGGGAACCGTACCCCACCTTCACTGGACACTTTTCTGTAGATGAGATGATTCCTTCTCTGTAGGGCCCCTTCCCTTCCATGACTCAGCTGAAAGGCTGGACAACTAGTGATGCCTATGTGCGACGCCTGATTTTTAGACAGCTAATTTTTGAAGTGGAAATGAATCCCCTTCTTGCACACTTTTTTCCAAGTGGATTCATTTGTAGTTCTAACAATACATTTCTGCTACAGTAAGGGGTGAAGCTGTGTTTTTATTAGGAGCTATTTTTCTAACACTACAAAATCTTTACCACATCAAAAAACTGTTTCAGTACTATCTATAAACTACTTTTCCAATAATTTTATTACTGTACTTTAAGTCGCTTTCTTACACTACAAACCTGTGATTCTCACAAAACAGAAATCCAAAGTTAGGTTTCTAACTTACTAAAGGACACCTAACTATACAGATTTAAAAATACTTAAGCGGTTTACAAAGCTCCAATGAAGTACCCTGACAGACATTTTAGATTTTTGACCTTTGACTTACCGGAGACAAATATTTGCAGAGAGAAGATGGGTTATCAGATAGGTTCATATATAAACTCAGGCCAGTTTCTTTGTAAGAATGCTAATGAAAACTCAAATTTGTCTTTTTCCATCACAAACAAGCATTTTAAGAGTAAAACCTCTTACCAGAAAGAATATATTGATGTAAAGTCTTATCATATACTCTTATTCAGATGACTATAAAGTCTTCCAGAAGTAATTACAAATTGCTAAACTGGGAAGGAAGTGGAGGAAAAAAAAAAGAGGAATGTAAGTGTACATAAAAAGATTCGTATTTTTTATTTTAGACATTTAATCTATAAATAAACAAGTAAACAAGGAAATTTTAATACTTAGTTCTTGCATTAAAAAAAAAAAAAAAAAACCAACAAATTTTATCTATCCTGATGCAATCTATTTGGAAAGTCATAAAAAATAAAAGCCAGCTGGGTCTTGAGTCCCATTCTTACTGGGGCCCCTTTTCATTGCCAGAACAGTGTAAAGCAGCCTCTGTGTAAAAGAAACGAAGCCCAGATGAACGTACGGCAGAGCACAGTGATTCTATAGTCGTAGCTATTAGGAGAAATCCAGAACAGGATGTAGGAAAATTGTACAAGCTGAATCTAAAGAGACAGAGGCCACATCTGGATAGAAGATTAAATGCAAGTGTGCTATACATATATAGGACAGAAAACTAAAACTACTTGGACCTAAACGAAGACATATCACAGTGATGACACAAAGAATAAACAGTGGCACTATGAGCTATGTTTGCTTACCAAGCAAGGAATGAAACCTGGTGAAAAATTATTATTTTAAATGATCATAATGGTGAGATACAAAATCAGTACATTTACAGACATATTTCTAATCTTTACTTACTGTCTGCAGTAGTAATTGTATAAAATAAAGCACTAAAAATTCCTAGGCAAGCAAAAAGCCTGATAATTTAACTTCCTGGCTTGGCTTCCAAAGACTAATGCAAAGTTTAGTAGCTCCACAGTCAAATAAATCTTTTGACTACAGCTTTCTTTTTTTAGAAAAAACAGTAAATGTGGTGTTTTCTATATTATATACCAGAACTACAGTCACAACCCAAGAATGTAGATCTTTCACCCATTCATTACAGAAAATATTGCTTGAGGGAAACTGCTTTAAACTGATTTATGTGGTAGACACAGAAAGACAACCCAGTCAAATTGGACAATGTGGCAGATGGTAATGGATTTATGCATATTTATGTAGCATGTATTTACTTGTCGACTTTGTTATCCATCTTTTGCCCCTTCCAAAAGTAGATGGCAATTTATAACAACTGTGATGCTGTGACTGGCTGACACTCCCTTCACAGCCCCTTCCTCTGGACAGGCTAAAAAGCAGCATGCTTTGTGCAGCTATTTTAATTGTTTTACAGTTTTATTACAAAACATCCTGTCTGTTACACTTGCTTCCTGAGGCTATCATAACAATGTTAGCTGCTACTGCTTAAACCTGCCTCAGGGTATCTGTTTTTACAGTTACAATTAAAGTCAGTAAGTAGTTCACCAACATGTTAACATTAATTTGTCTTTTAATTTATTTGACCTTTTAAACTAAGCAAGTAACTCACTGAGGTAAAGGATGCACAAAGTTCAATCGTTATACGTTTTTTACAGTAAGGTGCTTTCCGATTCTTTCCCACCAAAACGTCCATGTGTCGAATTGCAAGTGCTTTTTATTCTAAATTACTTCAGAAAAGGCAAAATATTCACATTGCATTTAATATGCATATGTTTTACATAACACGAATGCATATACCACCAGTATAATCTTTACAACTCATAACAGACTAACAGAGCAATCTGAGAACAGTTTCTAAAACCTTGATGCACCAAAACCGCTACGCACTTACACATCCTTATGTTACTAAGGATTGTTTACAGAACACATCAAAACTGATGCCAAAGCAAAGACCACGAGGATCCAAATAACCAGAAAACAACAAACTGCTTCAGTTTTGATACCATTTTCCCATGCAGACACAGTAAATGTAAAAAAAATGTGTTATCAAAAACTTCTGACACCCTCGGTTCTGATTTAAAAATGCAGCCCTATACCTGTGTGCCTTACACTCATCTATAAAAACTGATGCAAAAATACCTACACATTCCAGTATTTAGCATAACATAAACATATTAATATATACACAAATAAATTAAATGTTATAAATAAATGCAGTTTTATATTGATTACACATCACTGTAAAGTATATTTAAATAAGCCTCCCAAGCTGCAGGGAGAATCTCCAGGCAGGGTTTTAGGACTACTTTGATGAAGTCACTTTTAAGCTAACTCTAAGCCAAGCTGGTGCTGCTTCCACATGGTCCTGATAAACACATCCTTTGTCCACGGGCATCGTGAGTCTATCTGAAACTCTTCTAAGAGGAGAGGGGTACCACCCACCTCAAGAGCACTCCCTGGCAAATTAGATATGGGGGGATGGTGAGAAAAGGCTCATCAAATGGTCATTTACTGTTAGAGCCATTCAGGCTCAAGCAAGAAACAGTAGAGAGGAGGGAGAGAGGGAGGGAAGCTTGGGGGGAAAAAAGCAAAAAAAGGGAAAAGATTAAATCTAAACAGCCACTAGCATCTAATAAAACATAAATCCTCATTTGAAAAAAAAAAAAAAAAAAAAAAAAGTATTCATTCACTCCCTCCGGGTGGTGATGAAAGCATTTGACTCCTTTTCTCACAAACCTCCCCCATGATGACCAAAGCTTTAAACTGTTTCTGCCATCTTCCTCCCAAGTTCCCAAACCTCTCTCAGCTGCAAAAGTCCATACTGAGCTGTGCTCCTGAGCATCTACAACCTCTAGACTTCATCTTTCTGCAGTGCAGTCATCAACAATTAACACAAATATCTGCAACAAAATGATAAGTTTGCAGAAAAAAACATAGCTTATTTCTGGGTGAGGAAAAAAAAATAAAAAAAGAGAGATATTAAGAGATATGGGATTTTCAACAAATTTAATTTTGTTATCAGCAATGAAAATCAATTTGGACCCATTTGGTCCAAACAAAACAAACAAACAAAAAACAAATTAAAAAACCTCAACCCAGACCAGTTACGTATCTTCCCGTTTCCCCCGTGCTGCTGGCAGAATGCCCCAGCCGCCACAGGATTTAATGCAGCGAGCTGTGGAAATAAGAAATCAGGCTGTGCCTCACCTTAGCACTGAGGCCACACAATATGAAGAAAAATGCTACAGCTAGAAGTGGTCGCCGGTCAATTACTCACCCTTTAAAATCCTATTATCTTCCAATTCTGCCGAGGGAAAAAAAAAAGGCACTGCTGAACACAGAAAGGCAGAACAAACACTATCTTTTTAACCAAATGTGTCCAAAAGAGGTTGCCTTTCCATATGCTGCCAGTCACCCAGGTGAAAGGCTTGGTTCTGACCGGGTGGCTCACAGCACCGCGCGAAGTTAATGGTATTTTAAGAAGAGAGGTGTATGTGGCAATATTTGACTTAAAGCTGCTTAGCAAATTGCGGCTACAGAAGAAGCAACAGAGATGAGTTCTAGATAAAGCAGATAAAAGGAATACAAAACCTAGCCAAAGGAAAGACTAATGCCTGCCAGGTAAAATGCAAAACTATGTGTCAAGAAGAATATTCTGTACTGAGGCAGCAAGACAGATTCACAATACATTTCTAGCAGAGTGTAAGATCAGTGCTCTTGCCGTTACAGAAACCTGCTTGAGTGCACCCACATTGGTATAGACCTTTCACGGGGCTAAGGAGATAAATTATAACAGACCGAAACCTCATCAGAAGCTACTCTGTGCCAGAGCAGGATGAAAAGAATAAAACTTTGCTCTGGTATAAAATCCAACAGATCTTTTTGTAAGCTGGCCACCAATACTATGTTTATCCCACAGTCTGGACTCCAAAGATCTTAGAAACACCCTTCCCTGTCCTCCTCGTCCCCACATTTACACCTCTACAAGAAAAGCATTTTAACATCATTAAAATGGGGCAGAAGGACTGCATTTTCCCCCGCCCTACGGAGAGGAGACTGCATCACACAGAACCTGAAGGCAAGCAAAGTTGGCCACGAGATGCTGCCCAGCTGCCCGGCGGCTGCCGGTGCGCAGGACCCCAAAGCTGCGGGAAGGTGTGGGGTTAAGGCTCCTCTTCGCAGGCTGTAAGGGCGCAGGGATTATTTCCCAGGGACAGAAGCCCTCTGCTGGTCAAGACTCTTTGTAAGATGATTTACGGCGACTACATGCACAGCGGTTTTAATTTATCACTGGTTTTCCTACATCAAAGTAGAGCCGTGAACGAGAAACGCAAGAATACGTTTCACATTACTCATGAGGAAAAATTGGCTAACTAGACTACAGCAATCTAATCTTTTTTATTCTTATTAACTGGGCAACTTCTGTTTTGTTATTTCAAAAAATGCCTTCCACCCTATAGTAAAATACATAATCACTTTTAAGAAGTGTTCACATGACTTTAACAGTCCTGACCTCACATACATACTCAACACCTCTTTCACTGTTCACACAAGCATGACAAGAACCACACAAATAAACCACGTTACTGAGATAAGTAGTCAAACTGCAATTTGTTCTCCAGCACAGGTATTTAATAACTGTAATAAATTTTTCAATATTTTTAATATTTACTATTGGTATTGGACACTTGAATTATATTTAGGTTTCCAAAATTACGTTTAAGCCTAAAACAATGCATTACCTCACCTTTCCAAGAAACTAGTATATCAGCCTTTAAAGCAAATCAAATCTGTTTTTGGCTTTAACTGTAAGCAGGCTTGGTAACTGTAGCATTGAGATTGGTTAATTGTATTTTTGGTACCTGTTCATAAGTGTAATTATTTTCCTGCAAGACAAAGGGAAGTAACCATCTTTTTAGACCTACTCCTCTAGTTCAACAGAAAGGGCTGAATTAATTCTTGATTTCTGCAAGAAATCAAAGGCTTGTTCTGGGGAGAAAAAAAAAAAAAAGCCTCTATAGACAAGTCGATCTTTGGCTACACGGATTTTATCATGCACACAAATACACAAACACACACAATTCCTTGTCTCCACACCACACTATAGCTGTTATTATTTATTTATTATTACGGTGATAACCAGGGGACTTCAGTCGCGAATCAGACTTCACAGTCTAGTGCTTCATTCATGCACCAACAATAAAGGCTGATCCTGTATCCATACCATTTCCACTGCAAATTCAGCATCTAGGCTATAGCAAAACTCTGGGGGGGGAAGGTCTTCTGACATCTTAGTCCAAAGCTCTTAGTCCACAATTTTGCAGCTCAGTGTGTTTATGCTTGTCATCTTTAAATCCATCCAAATAAAGAAATCAATGAGAATATATAAATAAAAGACATCCAATCAGGTAGAGTCCTACATATGGGAATTCTGCTGTGTGGTCAAAGTAGTGTATTTCTAAATCTATACCAACAACCAAACAGCAAATCAATGCAATACAGCAAGTCTAACAAAAAAAGTCCTGCTATTAAGATATCCCTAAAAATTATCTGAAAATCCACTATGGCAGGATCCTTAAAAATTAAGCTAATGCCATTATAAACTAATTACAGATGAATCCTTCTGTCAAAAAAGGGGGTGAGCAGCATGGCAAAACATACCACTTCTGTACACGTACAACCCTATGCAGCTAGTCAACATCAGAGAAGTCACTGCTTGACTGTCATCTACAACCAGTCAGGAAGACCAAATGTTTATCCATCCAGCTCAAAAATCCAGGCTCACAGGTATCCAAATTTGCCCATGCATCCAAGTGTAGCTGGCAGCTGAAGCCTTTTCCATGGAAGAAATACGTGAATGTAAACATGATGCGGTTCTCCTAGAGGAGATGCAGTAGTCTGGCCTGAAGATCTGAATCAGCTACAATGAGACTCTCAGTCCATCACTTTTTTTAACAATGTATTACAGCAGCAACTCATTCGCATGCATTGAATTCAAGTTGTTGATACCTTAAATCATTCATTTAATTTCTTAGCATCTAACTTTATAATCCCAGGTGACAATGCTGTCCTGATTGATTCCTGGGTGATTTGCTAGAATTTTTTAAAATGATAAACATAATTTCTATTAAATTATGCCACGCTGATAACTACTTGGGTCAACAGGGGGACTGATTCTTCAGGCTCAAGGCACAACCTACTGTTATGCAATCGCAGGGAGTAACTACCACGTTGTTTCCCTCCAGACCATAACCAGGCGACAAAGAAGCACCTCCCAAGGAGGCTGTGCATATGCATCTCCTCACAGGACAGAAACAAAAGTTAACGTGTGCCAGCCTAAGATCCAGGCAGGAATTTGCTCCAGTGGACACAAACTCTTCCTGCCTATTCAGTCCAAGCTTCCCGCTCCTCCTTTCCACTGATCCCCTCGGGTGCTACTGCTCTCCACGTTCTAGAGAGGGAAATGGGAGTAAAAGGCATCTCACCCACCCGGGGTGTGGTTTTACAGAAAAGGGCATTCTCAGTCAGTCTGTAAAAAGACATCATTTTAAAACACCATTTTTGAAGGGAAAAAATATAATAACCATCTGACAAATCACATCCTGTGGAAACTAGCTCGCACCATGTTATATTCTCTCAAGAACACTCTACATAGCTAACAAAGGAGCTTAGAACTGCAACTGCAATTACAACAACATGTTAATACTTAAAAGTCTTTTAATATAGCTCATCATTTGATAGTCTGACAAAGTACTTTCTGGATATATTACAAATGTCTGGTACTGGCTTATAAAAGCAAAGCACCATCTCAAAGATTCAAGTTCTATGAAAACCCACACATTAAATTTATACTTAATTTTGAAGATTTAAGACAAGACTGATGTTTCCACTCACATTAAACCCACTATTAGAGGAATAAAAATGTAGGTTTTGAAGCTTGGAGAAGACTCAACGGCAGTGAGCCAAGCTCTTTGCAGGACAGTTACCAAGGGTGGAAGTTATTTTTAATGAATTGCCACAAGTCTTAGTCCTAAATGTATTATGAAGGAAGTGTACAGTACTTAACACATATTCCAGCAAAAGCAAGCTTCCTGGGAAACTGAGAGCAGCATGCCAATCCTGTAGTATTAAGACAGTCCTAGGACCAGTTCATCAGTGAAACCTGCTCCTCACACAGCTGCATTAACTTCAAGAAGACTTTTAAAGGAGTGAGATGTTCTTCCAAGTCAGTACAGGTAGCACGAGCTGACCCTGCAAAGCGCAGACTACCCAAAGCTCCACAATGTTAAAGCAAGCATGATGTATTAACAGTATTAAATTGTTACTGCATTAACATTTAACTGTGTTTAAGCAGTAGATGTCAAAGAGTGTGCATTAGCCTCGGGCGCTGGGGAACCTGGAGGAACGCATGATTTGTGACGACCCCGTAGAGCTGCAGTGAGAGCATTAAACTGCAGGGACCAGGATCAACCTCAATGAGTTTCACAACAGGCACTCAGGGTTAGGCTGGGGAAAGTTGACACACATACACACACAGATACAGAAGGAAACAAAGGATTTCATTCAACAGAATGCATCACATTGAATTTTGTCTTCAAAGGGACTGAAGACAAAAGGAGGAACGATACAAAGACCCAATCCAAAACAAATCAATGCAATTGAACAAATATTATTCATACTGTAGAACATGTGCTGCCTGAGTAACACAACAAAATATAAATACCTATTAACAAAAAAAGAATTTTAGTCAAAAAAAAAAAGTCACACCAAGCACCATAAAAAGTAAGTGCAAGCGATGGGGTAAGACAATATCCCCAGTTGCAATAATTAAATCAATTGTAACTGTGAGAACACAAGCACACCACCGCACCTTGCCAGCGCCAGAACGGCACGGGTCAGGCAGGGTGTCTCGCTCCGGGCCACTGCAAAACGCAGCCCCGTCCTGCGCACCGGCACCGATGCCACCCACGCGAGCGCCCCTCAAACACGGACCTACGGTTCAGGTTACAAAATCACTCCTATTTAAAGGCTCACTTATACTGCCAAGAAATATAAAGAGCCTTTACATTAAATGGGAATCAAAGCCACAAATATTTATGAGGCTAGCGGGACTTAACAGCACTGGAGCAATGCAGGTTTCCTATCATTCCAGCAAAGTCATTAAGGAGTGTGAATTTTGGACTGCTTTAAGGCTCTCTTATATCTCATAGAGAATTGTACAGTGCAAGAGTATCTTGAAATCCATAGTACTGCATCCAGAGTAACTGGAGGGAAAGTCATGTGGATTAAAAAAAACCCAAAACCAAACCAAAAAAACAAAAAAACAAAAAAACGAACCGCAATTATTAAATTAACAAATGAGACCTTGGAGATCTTGCTCATATCTCAAATGCAGTATACTGGGAAATCGTGGTAAATGATGAACAAACATATGAATACAGACAGTATTTTATTGTATCTTATTTTGAGCCATAACTTAGTAATGTGCTGTGCTGTATTTATCCCTTTGGAGTCTGGCTCCTGTGCCTACAAAATCCAGTTTAGCTCAGGTGGCAAAGGTTGATGCTTCCACGTGCTAATGTTTCAAAACCTGGCATC